>JAJJMC010029518.1:194910-265776 GCA_023531435.1 Papaver californicum
CAAAACATCTAAGGGTCTAGATTAGATCCATCAAAATACATATGAACGGCTCTCATTAATCGGTTTTCCATGGTAAACGGTTCGGTTTTTGCCTCAACCCAAAACCGAAACCGGACTACCGGTTTTCCAAATTTTTTTCCATAACCGTTCCATTAGTAAACGGTTCGGTTCGGTTTTGGGCTATTCGGTTCGGTTTTAGCGGGTTTCCGTGGAAAACGGTTACCGTGTTCAGCCCTAAGTACAAAACCATGGTTAACTGATTGTCCAAGTGGCATATGTCCTCACACGTGCCACTGAAACTAGACGTGGCATTGACAACACACATGGCAAAATGACACATGGCAAAATGACACATGGCACTTTGTCTGTATCAAACCGAGAGACGCATCAAGGCCACCATTTTGCATTTATTCATAGACTACAATCCGTTCTTCATTCTCTATAGAAAAGCCGAGGAGTCTGACTAGATTTTTGCGTTGTAGTTTCATCATCAGTGAAATTTCGTTCATGAATTCTTCCGAGTCTTCTGAATCATTGGAAAGTCTCTTAGTTGCTACTTCTTGTTCATCTGGTAGTTTACCCTGAAAGCCACCAGCAAATTAATTATTTCATCGGATCCATCACAATTTACCATATACTTACTATATATTAATGAAGGGATATCCTCAAAATCATTTAACAATATTCTTCATTAATTTATGCATAAAACCCCCAATTTAACTTGCAATTACAGTGATTATGATACAAATAAAACACAAAATTAGGGTTTCAGAAAAATCCCCAAATTGCTATCAAGGGTTCTAAAATCAAGAAATGTTCTAATAAAATAGAGAAATCGAATTCGAACTGAACATTAGATTAAAGAACAGACAACATTCATTTCAGACAACTTTTATTCAGAAAGTTAGGGTTTAACCAAAAAATCCCCAAATCTAAAAACTAGGGTTTCTGAATCGAGTTACCTGTTAATTTTTGTGAATATCTTGATAATGAAGAAAAACCCTAGCACTGAGTTAGAAGATCATCATTAAATCGCGAACTCGTGATGAAAAAGAAGTTAATAACTTCAGGTAATGGTGATGAAGAAGAATGCGTGATGAAGATGACTCGTGATCTTAACTCTAACTCAGTTATTCTCCCCATCCCTCTCTATTCTCACAGTGAAGAAACGACGAGTATTGAGCTTCTATTTTGTTAGGGTTTCATATCTCTTTGATCCAACAGTTACTTTTCAATCTTAAGAAAGGTCATGATCCAACGGTGATAGGTATTAACCGGATGGGCATAATAAACTTCTTTTTAGGGACAGTCATGTAATTGCACACCCTGATTTAACTCCAACACTACGATTAACTCAAGTGTGACCATTTAACAAAGAGTTTGTAACAATAAGACCTTTTTGTAAACCATATTCTAATTGTGTGACCATTTTTGATAATACCCATGAATAAAGATTTATACGAACAATAGATAGAAATGGAGCAAGTTAAGTCTGTAGTTACTAACCTCGAACTGAAGGATGATGTTTTCTTTTGTCTTCGATTTGTCTTCAGGTCTTCATGAGTAACTAGAGCAAGTCTCAACACAATTATGTTCTAGTCTACCTAACGAAGTTGATATTAGTAATCTACTCAAGCGACTTCTTGGAACTAAACTTGACATATCAACGCTTAGTGGCTTCAACCGAGCAATGCTCTAACACAATTAAATAACTTATCTCTCCTACCAAACTTGACCGTCTATTCCTCTATTTGCTTTCCACACGTCTCCATCTCGTGCTCTTGTGGTAGATATTTCGATCAATGTGCATCTTTAAGTTATGATTCGATGCTTTTCTTCCCCTTACTTCCTTAGTCCTTTTGTCATGATGCTTCCACGTGGCCAACAAATTATTTACCACTACATCAATCTTTGATTATCAAATCAATTTTGAGAAAATAATGATCAAATTCGATTGAGTTGGATAAAATTAAAAAAAATTTGGTTACACCATGATTTTTAAAGTTTTTTTTTTTTTCTAATTTAAAGTAATTGATGACCAATTTGATATATTTTAATTGAATTGTTAGTGTTTAATAATAATTGGGGAACATAAATATCTAAGAATTACCAAATTAATTTTAGGAGATAATGATCAATTAGCTTCTAATTTGTTGAATTGCGATGAAATAGAAAAACAAAAACTTTAATCACACGTTGTGTTAGTCATATTTAATATCATCTCATCTATTAAACGACTTCCTTCGTCATCCAACTAAAGTGAGAATATATTTACTCGATACTATATGCTAGAGCCAACAGTGTTGATGTAGGAGGCATAACTTACCTTGCTTTCATAATAATAATAATTACTATCTCTGTTTTAGAAAAATGTTACTATCATTTTTTCATTTTAGTCTAAAAATAGACCAAATTAAAAAAATGATAATAACTCTTTTTCAGGAGGAAGTATTATTTATCACTATTTTTATTTTAGAAAAAATGATACTTTTATTTTTTTTATTTTATTCTATATATCCTATATGTTAAGTACAGTGAAAATCACAAATATGACAACGACATATACGAAAAGGACAAATGGCTTTAAGCACGATGACATATCATAACCTCATTTATGAGGTGGTCCAATGTGAACCAGGATGAGCCACCTTCTTCCATGGCTCTTCTAGCCTCCTCACTGAGCTGCTTCACTTTCTTCCTCGTTTCATCCCCCTTCTCTCTTTCCATCAATTCCCTCACCTGTTTATCAATGCATTCTGAAGTGACAAAACCACGCACGGACCCATTTTCTGCTATAACTCTAACTCCGATACCCAACTCCTCCACCACCATCCTTGCATTTATGTGTTGCTCTGCCATCATTGGCCATGCCAAGATTGGCACTGATGCACATATGCTCTCCATCACTGAGTTCCAACCACAATGACTCATGAATCCATTAATGCTGCGGTGATTCAGTATCTCAACCTGGTCAACCCACTCCCTCACTACTAATCCTCTACCTTTCACCCTCCCTTCGAATTCCTCATCTACAATTTCATCGCCCTTAGGCTTAGAGGACCTGATGATCCACAAGAAGTTAGTCCCGGATATCTCCAATCCATTCGCTATTTCTTGCAGTTGCTCAGTGCTGATCTCTGCCTGAGACCCAAATGCTACATATAGAACTGATCCTCCCTTTGCTAACATCTCATCGAGCCATTCCAGTACTGACATGGGTTTCTTCTGTAAGGGTTGCACTGCAACCTTTGGTGGTTCAGCTAGGCAGAGAGGTCCAACGCACCATTTTTTTGGCTTTGTCTCTCTGTTACAGTACTCTAAGTACTTGGGTTCGAGCTCGCTGAAGCTGTTAACTATAATCCCCTTGCTGTTTCTGTCGCCGTGATGGCCTCTATCACAAACTTGAAGTGTGGATCCTCAAGGTCCAGATCAGTAAAAGTAGATTCAAAATCATTTTTTGTGAGTTTGATCCAAGAGAAAGACTGTAGAGTAAAGGGCTCGTCATCCGATTTCAGATCCATGAGAGACCGATCCTTGGAAACAATATCGAAAACTGCCCCGACGTAGTTACTCATACCATAGAACACAAGTCTTGGAACACCAAGTTTCATTGCTGACTGTAGGGTCCAAGGAAAGAAGCCATCAGAGATTATGCAGTTCACTCTTGGGCACAGGTTCTCGAGAACTCTTATCAAATTCTGGTTGCATGAGTTTGGTAGCAGTAACAAATGGAACAAACAGCGACATGGATGGTAACTTATCAGTGCTTTCGACTCCATGCTGAAGTTGTGGATGAATATTTTGAAGGAAAGAGAGGTCTATGACTGAAGCTTCTGTTCCGGTTAAAGATTGGCGGATGAAAAGGGAATTCGCATGGGTTTGTAATACCCCGATTTAGAATAGAAGTAATGATTTGTCCTTTCCTAACACCGAGGCCTTTTCAGCACAGTTGGCTCCAAAATTGGTAAAAAGCTCTGCAGTTAAGCGTGCTCGGGCGGAAGTAATTCAGGGATGAGTGATCTCCTGGAAGCTGTTGTTGGATAACCGCAGCGGTGCCTGTTGAAAACCCCACACTACCGGATAACCGCAGTGGCTAAGTGGGAACAATATCGGTGGAAGGTCGGGTCGTTACAGTTGTGAAGATGGTAATGGTAACACCACGAGTGGATGAAACTGAACCCATTCTCGTTGTTTGTGTGTGGTGCGTGTATGTTGTGTGTATTAATAGTTTCTTGTTTGCCTTCTTATTCCCATAATAGCCACTTGACAGAGTGAGAGGTGAGTAAATGGAAGTTGTCTTCTTAGTGTCTTTTGACAAGTGGTTACCATTTCATTGTCTTTACTCTGTTGTAAAAGAATAGATGCTAGTTCCGACAGAGATTGGGTGCGTTGGTGCTACTCTTAATCGGTAATCAAACATGTGTTAAAGATGAAAGTTTTTACACAACTGAGTGGCACCCATCAACTCAATGATCCTCTTAACTTATGGGTATCACATGGTCTGTTTTATTCTTACATTACCTCTCTTATCGCATCTCTTTACATCATTCATTATAATCTTGCAACCTCAGTTGTCATTTTTTATTTAGTGAAGCAGTTGAATTTCAACTTCCGATTTATTGTCCAAACAACTTTACCATTCTGGTAGTGAGAAATTATTAATATGTCGAATGATAATTGTACTAGAGTGTCGGTGATTAACATTGTTGAGTCTACAGAGTGAGTTCTTATAAGTAAGAGTTGGTTACCGGTATATGCGCTACCCCCACTGATATTTGTACTAGATTGTCAGTGATTAACATTGTTGAATCTATACAGTGAATTCTTACAGGTAAGAGCAGGTTACTGGCATATGGGCTTCCCCCACCATGTCGGCCATTGCCTTAGCTATGCCAGCCATCCATAAAGAAGTTTCAACTGTGGCAATAGCATCTCTCTCTTAATTAGCACATGACTCTAAACTTCTGCGTTTTATGGAGACTAGAGTGCTGCGCACACGCAATATGAGCTCCCATGGTGCCTGAATTGCCACTTGATTAGTCAGTTCTGTATTTCGTTAAATATACGGTTGCAAACAATCAAATGACCCGTAGACCGGTGTTTAATTTTAATGTCGATGCTTAAAATGCATAGATACAATTGTACATGGTGAAAGAAATGAAGAACAAAGTGCTTCAATTTTTATTACAAATGACTTCGTCGATAACCAAGTTTAGAGTGTGCCAAGAAGACCCACCTTCTGCCATTGCATTTATGGCCTTTCCATTGAACTCCTTCACATTCTTCCTCATTTCTTTCCCTTTCCCACCTTCTATATCCATCAACTCTTTCACCTTATTCTCAATGCACTCTGAACCAAAAAACCCGCGAACGGAACCGTTTCTTGTTACAGCCTTAACACCAATTCTAAAATATTCTTCAACCATTCTTGCATTCAAGTGTTGGTCAGCTGTTACTGGAAAGCCTAACAGTGGTACTGATTCACATATACTTTCCAATACTGAATTCCAACCACAGTGGCTCATAAACCCATTAACACACTCATGACTTAGTATTCCAACTTGATCAACCCATTGATTCTTCACCAATAGTCCTCTTCCTTTCACTCTCTCTTCAAACTCACTCATAAATGCATCTCCGATAATCGATTCCGGAAGTCGCAAAATCCACAGAAATGTTCTCCAGAGTTCTCCAATCCAATAGCTGTTTCTCTGAGTTGTTCAGTTGTGATTTCTGCCAGAGACCCAAATGCAACATACAAAACAGATTTTCCATTCTCAAACTTCTCATCAAGCCATTGAATCCACATTGGTTTTTCAGAGGCAGAGCTTACAACTTTTGTTGCAAGAAGACACAGTGGTCCAACACTCCAAGCTTTAGGTGAGTTTTGTTTGTTCCAGTAATCGACGAATTCCGGCTCGAGCTCATAGAAACTGTTCCTGATAATACCTTTACTCTTACTTGTTGCCATGAATACCCCTGTGTAGAAATCAGTATGTTCACCTGGTTGCGGATGTGAAAACTCAGGTTCAATGTCATTCTTACTTAGCTTGATGTTAGGAAGACTTGGAATTACACTAAAAGGCTCATCATCAGAATCAACAGGAAATTCTTGACTCATAAGGATATCATAAAATAGTATGGTAAAGTTACTACACCCATCAAAATCTAATCTTGGTATACTTAACTTTGAAGCAATTCCCAGACTCCATGGAAAGAATGCGTCAGAGATTATGCAACTGACATTCGGCTGGAGACTCTTAACAATTCTATCAAATTCCGGTTGAAGAAATTTGGTCCCGATGCAGAACGGGACAAAGAGAGATTGAAATGGTAGCTTATCTACAGATTCAACTCCTTGAGGAATCTGAGGATGAAATTTTTGTGGGAAAGGGAGATCGATGATTGAAGCTTTTGTGTCGTGTAAAGATTGTCGAATAAATTGAGAATTAGCATGAGTTGTAAAGATGGTCACGGATATATTGCTGCGGTGAAGGAATAGGAGACGAGTTAAGTGAGCCCATGCCTATAGATCCTGGTCGAACAATTCAAGTAATTAAGAACTGGGAAATGAGTCATAATGAAGCGAGCTATTCTTAGATTTTAAGGTACCATTTCTTAGTGAGAAACTTCATTCTATTCTTTGCATGAGTAATCCCCCAAGACAACAATCAGTAAGTAATAATAGATTGGGACAAGGGTCTGCCAGTCGGGCGGTTGATCATGAACGAGTGCCGGTCCACCAGCAGGAGAGTCTAGTACAGAGTGAGCGGTTCCTCGGGTCAAATCACAGGTATAACCATAAGTCAGGAGTCGAATCGACCCAAATCATATGCTTGCAAGAAGAGAGCGGATCTCCTTAGGAGTGGATGCACAGGTGGGTCGGAGACCAGTGACTCTACCGGTCTAGAATACAAGTGAATCTCTTAACTTCAATAGATGATGAATTCGAGCAAGTTGCCATCGTGGGCATTGTTTCTTGCCTTTTATTAGCTTTAGAAAGAGTAAAATTAATTATGGAAATGAAGAGAAAACTTGGGATAGTGAGAGTGGTCTTGTCCATCTCTGTATGTCTCCTCCGTCTCGATCAGTCAGAGGGCACTTGGAAGGTAACTTATTGGCCCAATTAGAGGAGCTGGGATTCCCCTGTCCCACCTTTGTTCTATTTTAAACTAGAAGGTTCTGAGAGATAGATTAAAGAGTCATTATTGAGACGGACACTTCGTTTGTCGAGATCGCTTCATCGGCGGGAGCAGAATGTAGGATCGGGCTTGTATTGATAGGAAGGCCTCTCCTCCGACTTGTTTGTCCTACAAGTTGGATCATTACGAAGTATGGGCAATGTGAGTAAAGAAGGGTGCCATAGATGGAATTATTACTAATACTTTAGCCATACTAATTCTATTAAAAAGGCAGAGGCTCACTACGAAAGGGAGTACGGAGAACTTTCTTGCCCTTTTTTGGCCCGGTTCGATGGGCAAAGCAATTCTTTCTCCTCTGCAACCGCTTCCTCTACTCGCTGTAGAACGGAGTAGTTTCCCCCTAGACTCGCCCCTTTCTCGCCGCCCTAGAAACTAGGATTGGAAGGACCTGGCATAAACTCGCCCGCGAGAGGATTATGAACGATTAGAAGTGGGATTGTATGACCTTTTGCCATGAATGGAAGTATTACTACATGAGGAGGTGATTCTGAAGTGGATGATGATGCCATTATTACTATGTCGATCTGTTGTGTGTCTTCCTTCGATCAAGTTTTAATAGGCTAAGGGCAACTCCAGCGGCGCGATCAAAATCAAAGATTAAAGATAAAAAATTTTGATCTTTGATACGCTGCAAGAACAACCATGAGTAATCAAGCGAAAGGCTGGGATCGCGTTTATATTTGGTGAAGTGCCAGCGCAACGCTTGAGAAGACGGACGAACTCCTGCTGTCTCGCTTGCTCCTGATGTGGAGCGAAATTCCAACTCTTCGCCCAAGTCCAGACGGTATCCTAGCTTTTCGCCCAAGTCGAGACCGGACCCTAGCTTTCCGCCCAATTCGAGACGGTACCCTAGTGTGACGGTACCCAGCACTTTGCACAAGTCAAGACGGTACCCCGGCACTTTGCCCAAGTCGAGACAGTACCCCAGCACTTCGCCCAAGTCGAGACGGTACCCCAGCACTTCGCCATACCCAGCTTTTCACCCATGTCGAACTAACTCTACGTCCAGTCGAGACGGTACCCCAGCACAACGCCCGTGTTTTTAAGAAATCCTAGCCCACAGCTTGAGTCCAAACGAATTCTTGGGACTTCGCTTGATTATAATTTTTAGTCGGAGATCAAAGACTACTTTTAATCATGAACAGTGGATTTCGTCGATTATATTTAATCAATGGTCGGACGGTTGTTGTTGATTTTTGGTGATTTAATCCGACTTTTAATCTTTAATCCGACTTTTAATCGATCCGCTCCGGTTGCTCAATACAAAGTGTCCCACGTGATGCACGCCACCGTTTGTGATTGACCCATATTTTAGAAATATATGGGTTTGTCAATATGGTTTTCACACTATATGGGTGTGTCTCTGAAATTCATTGAACGGTGTTTGGAAAAAAGGGCTTGTTGATAGTTTCCATTTTCCAAATTACAATATGGGCTCGAGTGTGCACGACGACTGGCATGATGATGATGTGAACAAAATTATGTCTCTGTGCAGCAAACAATTTGAGACTTGAGAGCAACTCTGAGAAGAGCAAATAAGTTGACAATGCATGCTGGAATTTCATACACTAGGTGGTCTATTCGGGACTAAAAAGATAAATCAAAATTCTAACCCATGTTTTTCTTTTTGCCGCTCTTTACAGTTGCTCCAAAATCAATTTGCTGTTTGCAGCACCATGCCTTGTATATTCCCATGTAAAAACTGCAGCTTGAATCTATTTTATATTCTATATCCCAAAACTTACTTGACGATTGCTGTTACTCCTGGCTTGCTTGGCGCCTTCTTTTTGAGGTTGTTACCAGTCTGATGTTGCTCTTCCTTCGTCACCACTATACTTCTGTTTCCAGTGCCTGTGATGCCTCCATTATTCTCCTGACTTTTAACCACTCTATTCTTTGGAGAAGCAACATTGGCGTCAGTACAATTCAACCCTTCGACGTTGTTTTCATTACTCAAGGAAGTTTCAGCATCTACAGCAGAATTCATTTCAGATGCAATAGCTAATCCAAGTGGGTGGGGTGGTGCTGGTGGAGAGTTTTCAGAAGATCCAGATGGAGGAAGGAAAACACCAGTTCCAGGAAGTGGGAATCTAGGTGGAGGAGGATGTCTATCTGGAACAACAGCAGTCCATCCTGCTGATGCAGGTGGAGGGACGGGAACTGGTGCAGGATAAGGTACTGGAGGCACCACCTGGGCTGCTATAAAAAATGGTTGAATGCTGTTGAGAGGTGTGAGGTGTGGAGGACGGATGGATTGGGCTGGTAATACTCCGGCTGCTGATATAGGTATAAAATGTTTAGGACCCAAAGGATGATGGGACTGACTTGGTGGCCTCAGCACTGGTGGACCCCACGGTAAGGCCGAGGGTGATGGTGGTATAGAGGAGGGAATAACCATATTTTCCTTCGGCTGAAATTTTGTGAAGGTAGCAAGTACACGTTGCTTGCGGATGGAAGGAAGTGCATGTTTAGCAAAATCTGCACTTTTACCTTCTAGAGAGAGCAGGGATCTGCATTTCTAAGAAAAACATCAGTAGTGGCCGGAATTCATCACTTAACAAACATATATTTACTAATAGGTCCTTTTTATCATTCGTATTCTCATGATACTGACTCAAATCTCACACAATGAGGGGGCCTAAATCACAAATTTACAAATGTACACTGATCATGGTTAAATAGAGAGTGTGACATTAGAGTTTTACAGAGATATATTCATTTTCTGTTGCATGGTCCTAATCGTTACTCTTTTGATTTCCGTTTAGCTATTTACACTGGAACATCGAACCGGGTGTTTCATAGTGGTGCTCACTATAAATTATAGCAAACCGGTTTAAATCAGCGACCATAACTCTGAATCAGTTACTCAAAGGAGAAAATACTAGTGAATTCTTACCCGGCAGAAAGAGAAAGTTTGAGAGAACCTCTGTAATCTCCGGGATGCTCTGTAACAATTACTCTTCCAAAGGTCACTTCACATTCAGTCAAAAACAAAATGCAAACAGGCCTTCCAAACCAAGGTGGACACATATGAGGTTGTGAGTGATCTCCCTGAAAAAATAAAAATAATTAGAAATAAGCCCTGCAAACTTAATCCAGAAACCATCTTCCAGCATGAGCGAACCCAGATTATTATACTTAATTTCGTGAAAGGCATTTTCTTTTAACAACAAATTCCAAACAGCCAGTCTTTAAGATGGGTTTTATGCTCTCCCATTAAAAAAAGAAACAAACAAACAAGTCACACTAGTACGTTTACTTGTAACCTTGCCTTACCTCATTAAAGTAGTCAATGATGCAAGAATCTGGTTTCACATTTATAACTTGGGCCTGAACCAAACGCTCAGTAACTTCTTGTAGCATGTCAGGGATGGGTTCTATCTTTCTACCTGCGACATTGTTTTCAAGGGCTCTCTATTAAATAAATTATCTATAAAGTAAAAGAAAGCATGGTGAGAGGAAGACATGCCTTTGGAATTTCCAGAGGCAATTTCATCTTCCAGAGGTGAATCGGCAATTGGGAGGCCCAACTGAATCATTTCTCTTCCATGCCCCTTTATCGGTCTTTTAGAGACAACATATGTCTGACCTGCTTTAATCCAGACAACAATATTAAAATTTTGTCAACGAACGTTATGTTTGACACTATTAGCAATATTAGTAAAGCCAAACTTGTATTCTTAACTAAATTCTATAAACATTATCTAGAAACCTGTTAAGCCAAATCTCCAGTCAGCTGGGCATGACATATGCTAACAAAATGTAGATAAATCTACATGTACTTAATGCAGTACATACTGTTCTTGTCTAGCAAATCAAAAAAAAAAGAAAAGAAAGAAAGAACAGCATCATGTCTGCCTAGTTTCATCTCCATTTGATAGGAAGCATCTCATAAGTTGGATGCCCAGAGTTTAAAAATAAATAAAATACTTCATAGAGTAACAAAGTGGTATTTTTAACCCCGGCCATCTTTCGTTTCGGTTTTAGTTTGTTAGTTTTTATTTAACCCACTGGGCACTGGCACATGGTCCCGCCTGCATTTTAGATGTAAGTGTTTGTTCCAATATCAGGTATACAATCTAAACCTACACAACCAGATCAGTTATCCCTTTTGCACCACTACACTATGTATCTTGACGAACTAATCTTCTACTTTTTTACACAATGTGCAGCAAATAAGAGACGTGTCTCGGTATTATAACAAGAGAGTAATAAAACGACTCAAGCTAGATAGACCTTTTGAGAGTTGATGAATACATTTAACACTTTTAATCAAGGGCAAAAAACAAATGCTCCGTTAAGATCTAAAATAGAAGAACAGAGACTTGCCTTGGAAATGCCCTCTTCGTCCTGCTAGTCTCAACTCATTTGTTAATGAAGTAACCTTCGCGATTTCTGAGCTGTTAAATAGTTCTTCAAACAATTTAAGTCCTTCAACAACATTAACCTATAGAAGAAAGTACCTTGATCTTAGATGCCAATATAAACAAAGATGAATACATAGAATCTCCTTGAAAAAGCTGACAAGATTGAACGCTCTAGTAGCCTACAAAATCATACCTCCTTTCCATCGAAGACCTCGGTGGCCACGCATCTATTGAAAACAGGAATCACATTATGTTTCTCATCATGTTTTTGTATCTTATCTGCACCACATTTAGCAAATGCAAATAGTTACTAGGTCTGAAAAATCTCGATAGAGTGGGTATCCAGTTTATCTGTCCTTTTCAATTCTCAAAACTATACTTACTGGGGTTAACTTTATGAATCATTATCAAATAGACACTTCAAATGAGCCAAAGATTAATACTTCTTCTATGCCTCTTCCATCTAGTGCTACAGATTTTAACATATTTGCAACTTAAAAGGCTCTAATTACACGTACTCTAAGATATAAGATATGGGAACCATATCAATAATCTAAAATACAAATGACCCGAAACAAACCAGTGAAACCTGACTAGAACGCGCCAATAGATTTCTCTCCTCGTCAACAAACAAAACCTTCAGAAAATGCAAGCAAACAAACCTGTTGAGATTGAAATACTTCCATCATCCTCTGCCTCGGGCTTTGAAGAATCACTCGCGATTCCTGGATAAAGAACATTGCATACTAGACATAGTTAGAGAAGGGAACTAATAGTCTAGAGTATGATGATAGTAACTTAGTAAGTTGAACCAAAGAATATTGTTAGAGCATTAGACACGCCCATAATGTACTTGATATGCTAATTTAATGAAAGCAAGAAGATCATCCATATCCCCGTATTGTAATGTGACAAACATGCAGTTTTTGCATACATCATAAAACCATGGAATTGAAGGAAGAGGATATATATGGGAAAGATGTTTAAACAATAGCTATTGATGGTAACGCTTACCATTTTTGAACACAACATAATGGGAATGTTTCCCTCAAAATAGATTAATAACACTCCTGAACTTATTACTTGCGTTGTTTTCTTAACAATCAACACTACGATGCCTACATTATATTACCTTCCTTGACCCAGAAAAGGCAATACAGGTGCACTACATTTTGTTACTTCTAGTACTATTTAGCAAGATAAATATGTAATGCCTATAAGATAACTTCCTTGACCTACACATTGTAATTCCCGTCGTTCAGATTACAAATTTGTCCAAATTTACAAAACCTATAAGAATTATATTATCAAGGGAAACATTTAAAAATAGAAATCAACATTTAGAATATAACAAAAATAGACATAGAAGTTAGTAATGCATATCAAAATTACCTTCCTTTGCCTCCTGAAGACCATCATTTTTACCTTCTACTGAACTTTCAACATTATCCATCTTTTTTGTTTTCAAATCTTCTTTCGCGTCAGCTGAATAGTTATTTACAAACTGAGCCTCATTTTGATAACTTTTACTACGAGATTCCATATTCAAAATGTGGTCTTCCTTAACAATATACTGACCCTGTCTAAAACCAACATTATGTGGAATAAATTTCATGTCAGAAACTTTCATCTGACCTCCACCAGAATTTCTGTGTTGTTTCCTCGTTGTCACTTGTTGTACTGCAAACATAATTTCAGTAATCGGAAAGTATTGCTGCATACAAAGAACATGATTCCAATTCGACCGCCGTTGATTAATAGAACCAAAAACAGAATTATACTCTCCAGGCTCTCCTCCCCCAATTGATTTCAAATGATCAAGTAATATATCAATTATGGCATTAGATGCAGCAAATTCTCCTCTTAACCATGAAATAAATCCATCACGTTCATCTGGAATCCATTGTCTCGGAGGAGGAGGAGAAGGATACTGATGGATCTCACCACCACCACCACCATTGTTATTAGGAGGAAATTGCATTATTTTCTCTGACATTAACATACTTACTCCTGATGGCATTGCCATAGAATAAGAATTCTCTATACTTACACAATAATACTCAAAACATACTCGATTTCAGATCTATAACTTGTTAAATTACCAAAATGTGATAAATCAATCAGCTGTTTTTTACACTCAAATAGACTGTACTCAAAAAACTAGAATCGATTATCAAAATCACTAAAATAAAAAGAAACAATGTGAATAACTAAACTCAAACAAGATAAAATTGTATGTTTATTCAATCCGATCCAGATAATAATCACAGAATCAAATTCAGCAAACAAACAGAAAATTGAGATTCCTTAACAGAAATTCACAACTAACTACTTCATTAACTTAGGGTGAATCTCTAAGATTGAAATGTCGGCAAAGGTTTATCAGTATTTCCCCAGATCTGACACGCGTTTTTAGTTTCTTTGTATCGTGGTGGTCTCTAATGGCGGTGCTAAATTTTAATTCTTCTATCACAGTCTCTGTCTGTCTGTGTATCGAACCAGGAAGGGTAATATTTTGTTTGTTTTTTTGACTAGGAGGGTAGTTTAAGTAATAATTATAGTATATTCAATTTTCTTTTGTTCCAAGTCTACCAAACTTAATTTATACGTTGTTCGTTCATTCAATGATCTTCAACTCTATTTGAAAAGAAAAAAAAAAGTTGTTGGTGGAAACAAATTTCTGATCTCCATAATTTCCATAGAATGTCAAATCCATTTGGATAAAAGTTGGTTCCACGAGCCATTCGTAAATCTTCTGTGAAAAGAGAGACTGCCTATGTTTGTTTTGATTTGGCTCGCGATCTAAATCTGATTTGGCATCTGATTCGGGGCTAATCAGATGTTAGATTATTTATATTCTTATTATTTTTCTGATGTCTAATTTAAGGTTTGATTTGGCTCATACATCTGATTCAGAGCTATTTAAATCAGATATTATTTTGTACCTGACTCATTGGGCACATATTTAATTAGAATCAAAAAGAATTTATAATTTTACTATTTTATAATTTTTGAGTCAGATTCAAATTAATAAGTTAGATCCAGACGAATCAGTTGAGTCAGAAAAAACAAACAACCCGTAAGTCCAAAATATCAGGTATTCAGGGAACAAGTCACGTGAATTATAATATATTTATTTTTATACGGCTAGATTTTCCAAACAAATATTTTCCAACTAAGTATGGACTATGTAGGGAAGGATGCGCCCATGTAAGATTGGAGATGAAAATTTTGGGCAACTATGGCTACATGGGCGGTACTAAGGGTTGAAATGTGAAATTAAACCATTTTCAAACTTTTAAATGGAAACCTATTATGGGGGTTTCAAACTTTCTTTCAAGGGGACTTACAAGGTGATAAAATAGGGTCATTAGAAAGTAAGCCCAAAAATCTTTTATCCTAGTATTTTCTATAATACTTAGATTACCCTAGATTTATTAGTGTTAATTAAGTTGACTAACTAATGTAATAAAGATTAATAATTGATCATATTTCTGATACGATTTAACTTAACGAATTGAAAATCAAAATCAGAATCAAACGTTACTTACGGCTGGGAAAATATGAAGTCCCGGACATAAAATAGTGTATACGGTTTAGGGCGGCACAACGGGCGGGCGGGTCGGTTTTGGGGCAAAACCAACTACCAACCCGTCTATAGACGAGTTTTGAAAATCAAAACCAACTACCAACCCGTCCATAGGCGGGTCAAACGGGTTCGGTTTTTTTTATTTTACGGTTTAACCCGCTAAGAAAAAACATACAGACAAAAATGTAAAATAAAAATAAAACTTCATTGTAACATATAATAAAATGGAATGCCAGCAAACATGGTTAATTGGCAGTGAAGTGCCTGCAAACTTCAAATATTGTCTTCATTAGAAATGTAGAGATACCAGTATTATCCAACTCTCTTCCACTCATTCAAAATCCAAATGAAACAATAGTTCATAGCAACTAAATTAAGATGTTAAGTTCAAAAAATAGAATTTTTATTGCAGAAAGAAAAGGGAAGAAAAAAAGAGACTAGAAGAAATCATATTCACTGTCAATGGCTACAGCTTTGCAAAAAAAACCCATTTCAACTTTTTGATGTCTGCATCTGCAACTGGGGCTACATCTTCAGTTCTAATCTGAAGTGCAATTTGACTTTCAGGTGTCCCAGTAGTTGATTCAACTTGACTTTCAGGTGTAGCTGCAGGTGTACTTGACATTTGGCTGGAAACAGATAAAGATTGAGTAGATGCATCACCCATTAAGCCCCCTAAAAAACAGCAAAAAACACCAAACATCATTAAAAACATGTGGAATTGATTTTGGTACAATAAGAAGAACCACAACAATAATTGATTTTCATGTAGTTACAATTATGGTTATGGACAAAATATACAGTTTGATGGGAAACCAGTTTCAGGTTAAAGCCTTGCATCTACAGTGAATGGAGATTACTGCACCATGTGCAGACTATCTACTCCATAACTTTTAAGAGGGACTGAAACTTAAATTTGCCATATTACTCCACCAGATATCAAATGCAGCACAGGAAGATAAGAACTTCCAATGTTTCTCTTACAAAGTTATAAAAAAAAACATCCTATAGCATAATCCGTACTTTTTAGGCAATGACAATATAGCATTATGATAAGTAACTCATGCAACAAAATCTAACAAATGATTAGAAATAAAATCTACCTGCAGACCTGGCTTAAAATCAATTCCACATGATTACCAAAACTTTAACCATAGTTTCAGAAAGAGTACTACTACCTTTGATTTCTGTACAAAGCTAGTTAAACACATATTATATAGGCAAAACAAACAAATAAGCAAACCAAGCAGTTGTCTGTAACTCTAGACAAAAGTATTCATAAACCCCAAATTTCTGATGAACCCTAATTTTCCCAAAAAAAAAGATAAACAACCAAATTCTGATGAAATCAGATGAACCCCCACCTTGTTTGTCTGTTGTAAGCTTTAATTGGTATGTTAAACTTGATTGTCGATGAAATCAGATGAACCCCCAATTTCAAAATATAACCAGATAAACAACAAATGAAGTGACAGAACAGAACAACAGATGATGTTCTTAGTTAGAACAAAACAGAAGTTACAGAACAACGATGGTGATGGTGATGGAGAGGCAGCAGCGGCGCGTCAAGATGAACAGGAGAACGAGATGAAGACTTGAAGTGAAGATGAAGACTGCTGTCTGGTGAACGCCTGAACAGGAGAACGAGATGAAGATTAGTTTTTTTTTTGTTAAGTTTGTTGTTAGATACATGGCTAGGATGAAAAATAGTAATCTCAATCAATGGCTAAAAATAATCGGGTTATACGGGCGGGTTCAGGCGGTTCCTGTATTAAACCCGTAAACCGAACCGTGATGACCGGGTTTTTGATTTTCAAAAACGTATACCAACCCGAGGCCGACGGGTTCGGTTTAAAAACCCGCGGTTTTATCGGGTTCGGGCAGGTACGGTTTTTTGGGGCGGTTCCTATGCAGCCCTAATACGGTTGGGTTTGTGTATATCGACTCATCCGTATAAGGAATTTACGGTCAGTTTTTTTTGTAAATCCAACCATAGAACAAATTAGCTGATTAGTCTACGATTGACTTTTGTGCTTGAGCTAGCCGTGGGATAAAGTTACGACTGTGTTCTATGATAAACCCAGCCGTAAATGACCGGGAATGGCTGTACTCAATTGAAGGAGTATAAACTTATACTCATTTTAGGAACGAGTATAAACTTATACTCATTCCTAAATCGAGTATAAACTTATACTTATTTTAAAAACATTATAAAATTTTATTGTGAAATTTTAAATTCATTTACGACTTGAAAGCTAGCCGTAAAACACCCTTACAATTAGAAATTTATTACTTCGCAACCCTAAACAATAAAAATTTACTAGCCTACGATTGAGAAATGATAAAGTTATATCCATATTAAGTGTTTATGGCTAGGAGTTCATCTATTCCTAGCCGTAAGTAGTTCCTGAAACTAAAATTGATTTTTTTTATTTCATCATGAATCATGAAGGAGAAGCGAAGGAGAATAATAATAATAGTTTTTTTTTATGAATAGTTGTTAGATTTAGATTTATTATGAAAGAGAGATATTTTTAACCTTTGAAAACATATAAAGTCCCTCATATCCTTATTTTGGACAACATAATCCACTGTAGCCCTTATAAATGAAAATCTGCAGTCCCATAATAGGTTTCTTTAAATGCCACCGGAAAGGAATCGAATTCACCTATGTAAGCAAAAATTTAGTACTGGAACTAAATTTTTTTCAATTTTTATGTATTTTTGAAAACGATCAATACATTTGCATAAAAAAATAAAAAAATTTAATCCGACCAAAAATTAAATCATGATCCCACAGCTGGATGGACGTGCTACATCTGCTCATGTTCCTGGTGGAAATTGTGGTCATTTAAGCTAAGTCATATCGAGTGGTCTTACAAGTTACAACGACCCAAGGCCTCTAAAAAGAAAATCCCAATCAACCTTTTAACGTGGTTGATTGACTTTATAATGAAGTTGCTAGTCCACCAACTCCTAGTTAATTTTTAACGGTTTTTCGTTTGGCAAGGGAATGGCCGCGTGGTTCACGTTGCTTCCGTCTGAAATTTTGACTGGCAGACCTCCTGTAGTCGTTTATTATCATGTTTTGCATGTGTCCTTGTTTTATTATTTGGTTGTTCATGTCTTCAGTACTGTATAACAATCATGGAGATAGCTCAGTGAAGTGCGTTACAAGATAAATATTGTATTAATTAGAAACGGGTGAAGAAGTAACTTCTGGCATGAACCTAGCAGACATTATTATACTCTTCTTAATTTTGTTCAGAGAGCATAGACACAATTGAGCTTGGGGTGTTCATGTGATACTGATACTGTAAAGTAAATTAGCTCCAGTATGTATCACGCCTGCGAATACAGGCGCTAAGGCCGGTTTCTATGGGTGTGGCAAATTTATTGGTTCGCCATATATGCATCCAATATGTATGTCTAAATGGCAACCTCATATGACAAAGTGTCAAATTTGCTACTTTATCATGCAAGGCAGAGACTCGATTGTGCAGTCAAGTTTATATCGTTGGCGATATAGTTTTAGTCACTCGGTGAAATGTACGTCTCTCGGAGTTTTATCATCTAACGGTTTTAAAAGTCATCCCCTATAAATAATCAATTTTAATCTCATTTCAACCCATACTTTTGCTACACTCCTTAATCCCTGATTCACATTTCTTCTAATCTAAAACAAAAATCACCATTTTCATTCACACCTTCTCTACATCTTATCATTTTCTAATTTTCTATAAGATGATCTCAAAAGAAGAACAAAGATTGGGGTGGAATATTTTTCGTAGCCGAAGATGAATGCATTTGTGAAAATTATATATTTTTTTTACACAAGATAATATCAATGGTGCACAACAACAAGATAACACCATGTGGGTGTGAAAATATATTTTAGAATATCAAAAACAAATAATGAACATTAATAACTATGATGCAGTAAGGTTGCCAGGTCGCTTCGTTGTAATCGGTGCCAAGTAGCCTTATATGTTCTTGCGGTAATGCAAGCCAATCGAAAACCAAAGAATAGTGAAACCAAGGATGATGTGGTAAGAATAACTATACAACATGTCCGATTTTAAAAATTAACTTTATTTCTCGATGATCTTTAATAAATTTCTTTTTTGTAAATTACAGAAACGAATGTGTCGGCCGGATTGGCACCACAAACACGGTTCTTTTTTTCAAAAAAGAAAGTTGTTACAATATCTTAAAAGTGTTATCCAAATATAATCCAATCTTGTTAGCAAATATACAAGAAGTACCTAAAAGATCACTATACACTTGTTCGTATTTTGCACCTCACAACCATCTCAAATCGCTTCACCAAGTCCATTTTCTTCGCCAGATACCACAACAACCCAAATGCCAACTTAAATGTCAATTAAGGAGACCCACAACAAGACTAGTTAAAAATTAGCCCAAGAAGGAGGATCTGAAGGTTTTAACACAGGGGAGTTTATGGATCATCAACGGACAACCGAGAGACAAAGAACAATTGACCAAAAATTCATGAATAATAAGATGCAAATAAGTCGTATTTCTCAAGAAATTTTATGATTGACTATATATGACAAATATAGAAATCTTAATACGGACACTACATCAACAAAGACCAACAAAAATATATGGTAAATTGATTTTAACAGGCTAAAAGAGGAGACGGAAGAATAACGAAACAAACAAAATTTTCATAAAAAATTTACATCTAACAACCCAACTGATGATGATAATGATGAAAATCATGACCATAATGAAAATGGAAATCTAGAGCTTCTTAATTAGTTAATGTATTAGTTTTACTTAATTTGAATTCTAATTAGTATTTAGTTAATTAAGATATAAAAATTAGTTAGTTATTTATTAATTGAGATGTAATAGTTGTTTTAATATAAATCAACATTAGTTTTTTATTAATTGAATTCGTATTTTATAAAAGAAAATTAAAAAAATGGTGTACAACTCTTTGATCAACTTGAGATTTGATTGAGTTAGGTTAATTCCATATAGAAAGGGTCAAATTTGGTCATCTCCTCAAGGATGTCGTAGTGAGCTTCGTACATGAAATTTGATCATTTACATTTTCACCATTCCTATCAAGATATCGTTATAACTCCGACGTCAGTTTCACGTCGCATTCGAAATCAATTGACATTAGCGGTTAAATTCTTAAATTCATTGCTTATTTTTATGTAAAGAACAACCCAACTCTACTACAGTTTTTCGGGTTATCGCTATTAGTGCAGAAGTTTTCACGAATGTTCTTCCAATAGCTCATACTTATCAAACCATTTTTTTGTAATTCTGCACCCCTCTTCAGATAGTATATTACATGATTTACATAGTTTTTGCAAAGATATAAATCTTCATCAAGAGTAAACTCAAGATCAGCCATATTTCAGGAGAGTGGGGTAAAAAAGAGATTAGAGTAAGAGTAGAAAAGATATGGTGTGATTTTAAAATGGGATGAGTGTTATATACAGGGGATTGATTGAGAATCGTTCAATAAACTAGTTGTTGTCGGTAGATTCTTGGCCTCTCCACAAACAATTATGTTTCAAATTAATATTACACATAAAAAAAATAGTATTAGTTAAACTAACAAAATTTAAAACAAATTGAATGTCTAAACTAAAAATTAATGTTATATAAACTAAAAAGTATGCATGCCCGATCTTCCAAACTCGACCCAAAGATTTGCTTTCAAATATTTTTTTAACCTTTCACACAGATTGTGGTTCTGAATGTGATTAGTCATATCCGTATAGTTCCTTGCAAGTAGCCCTCTGTGTGGTTGAATCTTAGGCAACAAATCTTGATCATCATGGTCAGTCTGATTCTTATTACGTGGGATTTTCTTATTACCATGTTATGCATAGTTATGCAAGTGATCATAGTCTTATACATTTTACGGGCACTTAAACCATGATATGACCCACAAATGACAAGAACTACTGCTGCAGAATTCCAAAAGCCCGTTCCACATCCTTCCTTGAATCCATTTGTCTACTGTTATAATACCTAAATGAATGACCTAAGTCTTCATGGGGTGGGGGGTTGACGATAAACTTGAACTAAGGTTGATCATTTTGGATAATTTCCATCCATAAGATAATACCCATGAGTGTACTTATTGTTGTTGACTGTGAAATTTACTTGGGGGAATATTCCATGCTTTAGATTTGCAAACAAAGACGATTTGTGCAAAACATTTGTCATTCTGTGAACCCGAAAAACAAAACAAAACAAAACGTGTCATATCCACCAATTATGAGTAGCAACAGCTTCCAAAATAATAGTTGATTTGGGGTAAGGACCTTTATATTTATCTGTCCACACACCCCATCTATACCCAATACTAGCAGTCAAGACTACCTAGCATTCATGGAAAGCCCTATCTTGGTTCTGCTTTAATATTTCTCTAGTATCTGTCTTGATTAGTTTTTTTAAATACGTTGGACTAAAATAATTAATTATTGTTACGTAAAACAATGAAAGATACTTGTATAAAAGTGTTTTGCCCATATAAAGGTACTTATCGTTCGAATCCGTAGGTTTCTCGTAACCTTAAATACTTAGGGTTGAAGTAACCTTTTGTTCAAGACTAGGACCTCTAATATCAAGTGCATCGAACTGATAATTACACCGAGGTTGTACTTGACAAATCTCATTAAAAATCTTTATTACCAAGCATCAGGTCTTGCAGAATCGACGTTAGAAGTTTTTATCAAACACACAATCGAAAAAAAAAATCGTATATCAACTTCTGGTGGAACTCATCTCGTCCTCGATATCTATATATTATTGTGAATATTTCTTTTGGCTATGGAGCTCTTGGTATTTGCCATGAATTTACCAACATCATAGTGTTGGCTAATTTGTTATCTTCATCCGACTCATATTCAATGTGAAAAACGGCTCAATTCCGTGATTTAGGCTTGTAAATGCCTCTTGGACGGTGGGTCTTGCTTATGGAGATAATATGGTTGTGGATGGTTGGATATGAGATGGAGCAATGTAAGTTGGCGTCTGGTGTCGTACGGGATAATAACTAATGTGCTAGCCCGGGTAAATTACGTTTTGTTTGACTTTGTGTGAAAGAAAAAAAAGATAAAAAAATTATGCTACACTTCGGTGCATCGAAATTAGGAAGAATTATTGGATGCCATCTGTTATAAACCATATAAGGGCTATCTTCTTATGTTACCTTCATTTGCACAGGATCACAATTCAAGTCATAACAACGATATCTCATTCGATATTCTGCTAAATTCCCTGATTTGATTTCGGAAGTTTTGAGCTAAAGAAGGGAAGATGGGATCGTCAACATTGTTGGTACTACAATTGGGGTAAAAAAATATTCGAAGGAAGACTTGGCAGCAAAGTGCACAGATTCAAAGAGGAAACAAAAATATTTGCTTGCGAGATTTCAATTTGCTTAACTTAGGAAAAAACATATTCTTGGAGCTTGAAAAGGCAACAATGAGAAAGAATTTGATCGAAATTACCTACAGCAAGAGAGAATAAAATTTCTCGAGATTATTTCATTAAAGTAAATATATTTGAAGATTTGGAGGGGCGATTTGGGTTGGATACGGCTACAGTATAAATAGAGATGGAGGAGAACAACTTTGGGGAGGTGGGGGAGATGCTTGGCCAGAAACTGAAAGAAAAAATCCCAGAAACCATTGCTGCAACTCAGCGTGAAGAAGATGAAGAAGATAAAGGAACTGTCGCCATAACTGAAAACTATTATTAATTACCGTTGCCAAAACTTTTGTATTCAACTGCTTTTGTACAGTTAGCAATTCTTCTTAGCAACATAAATATTCGTAGCAATTTTTCTGTGCGATTTTCTCTTCTTCTTTTTAAACACTTTTTGAGCTACGAATAAATCTTTTTAGAGTGTTTTCAGCATGAGGAGCTAAACCCCATCACCGGGGAAATAAAGGAAGCCATATTTCATGATTGTGGTAATTATAATTAATTATTTTATGACTTTTTATATTAATTTAATTTGATTTATGATTTTTCTTAATTGGTTGTTGTTTAATTTGATGGATCATGCTTATCTAAGTGTTTTGATGGTCCATGCTTAGGATTCACGTTTAACATTTTAAAAATCTACTTTTAGCAAAGAATTAGAGTCAATATAAGAGCTATAATTATTAAAAATCAATGTATGAATCACATGAGTATGAAGAATGGTGGAATCCCGAGTCCCAATATCTCTCGAAATTTTTATAATCTTTTAATTATTTGCTAGCTAATTTAGAATTTAAGTCTAATATCAATCTTAATAAGTCCGAATGAACGATACTTTTCTTATCACTGTCTAATAAATAGAAATAAGTGCGGTGTATATATAGGTGAGGGAAATATCAGGAAGTAGTTGTTGGTGACTAGAGACGGAGTCTCTACCAAGCGGTAGAAATCCTGGCGAGTCTTTATCGCTCGATATAAACTCTGTCTCTAAGATTATTTCCCATAGTACAGAGACAAGGCCACATGACATAATAAATTGAAAATTTTGCTATAGTGTATAGAAACCGGCCTAAGGCCATGCGAATTGGGATAAACTACACCGAAAATGAGGTTTCATAGGTATCAATTTTCTAAGGCCTTCTTTGGAAAATTATAGACGAGATACTCAATTTGATTGACTAATTTAAAATATTCAAAGGAGTAGTTTGTTCCAGTTTATAACATTGAGATAAACCACAGAAAAAAAGAATATTTTGGTCAGTTTTCCTAAAAATCAATTGTATTATAAAACCAAATATCAGGAGAAATAACTAATTTGGATATTTAAAAAAATCATCTCACAGATTTTTTAGGTATTGAACAATATCTTGTTTTATTATACAACCAATTGGAGGGTTATACAACCAATTTATTGTTAAGAATTTTAGTATTTGATGCCTGATAGGTTACATGGGTAGTTGTTTGGAACTGATAAGCTCTTGGTTCCTAACTGAGTCTATCTGCTAGGTATCCAAATTATTATCTATTATTTGATATATTTTGTCAAAACCTAAATTTTTTCTTTATAGATTTAATTTTCAACTAAAATTTAATAAAGTAATGATAATGTTTTTATACGGAAATTAATCAGATTCAAATCAAAACGAGAAAGATAAAATATTTTTATGAAGATATTTAATTGTTCTTCAAGGACTCAACATATATCCAAATTTTAACAAAATCCCATTTTAATATATAAATTTATTGATCTAAAATCGCTTGGATATCGATCCAAATTCTAATAATCAGTCTGGCTGCGGTTCCGTTAACAATCAAGTGGAACCAAACTCGCTGATATCTCTATTTTTATAGAACCCAAAAATAAATAAATGGAACTGCCCAAATGTTTAATAGGTGGGCAAATATGCAAAGATTCGAACCCATGAGTCTCTAATACAAACTAACAATATTTGCTTCCCATTTAGTTATTTTCCCGTTAAGGGATTGTATCAGACCACGTGATAAGAGGTTTAATACTTTAGTTGACTCCTGACTAAATTTCCTTAATCGGATTTGTATTGCACACTGAATTTACACTTCTAAAGAATAATTAATGTAACATTCTATAAATAGGACCATTAATTGGGATCATTAAATAATTTTGTTTAATATTTTATACGTTATTAAAGGTATTGATTTTGTTACTCTTATTTTTGATATTTACTATAAATTTAGTCACATCTGTTTTCAAATGTTAATGAAAATTAATTGATCGGCGTTAAATAGGTCAAAGCCTTTGTATATACTTATAACGTGTCATTATTATCTTTTAGTAATTTAAAATAAGTAACATAGTTTATAACGCTAGAGTTTTGAGTTCTATGAATGAAAAAGAATGTTACTTTTATAAATGGAGGACGAACTCTCTTTTGTTTAATATTGCCGTTTTATATTTTTTTCTCTCGTCTTCACAACTTTCATTTCTATGTCAATTTTTCCCTTTTCCTGAATTGCTACCAAGCACCAGCAACCATGAATATACACATGTTTTTATCATATAAAAGAACCAAGTTCAAACAAAAAATAAGTGTTCAAGGATATTTTGTAATAACCAATGAGATCTTGAAACTAATTAAATTTTTCAGCAATATTATAGATTTGATCTTGAGGTCAATGTTTGATCCCAAATTATGCTCGTGAAAATTTTATTTTTCCCATGTTCGTGTTTCTAGTATTTTTTCTTGAAATTTGGAGTATTCACCTTTATCTAGCAATGAACATCTTCCTTCCTTTACTGAGTTAGTGAATTTCATTGGTTTGTTTCAAGTACGGAATTATTATTGTGGAAATGAAAACGAAGAGGTTCATCTATCCAGGTTAGTGTTGCGAATATATGAATGTGGATAAGGATTCAAAATGGGGTTCTTGTACTAACTGTTATACACCATTACAACATCTTCAACTTTGTGACAATCGACGATCTTCTTTTGCATCACAAATGTAGAAGCGATTAATCTTTGATGACTAACGCTTGTGATTCTATTAAAATCAATTCTCGGCTTGTTGTTAAACCAAAAAGAATGATGTTTGTGATATAACATAAAATCAACAAGTGAAGGTGCTTCATTGGGCTAGATAAATTAGTGGTTGAAACATAGTTGGTCTAGCTTTGGACCATCTATTGTGGTTCGATCATTCTGGTACAAGAAATTGTTTAAACAATAGTAAGTTTGGTACAAAAACTTTACAATGAACACTAAGTTACAACGTCTTACACGATATGTACATGATAAATGCAAGATCCATATTCATTTATACTTTAACAACAAAATTTAATTTGCCAATATATGCAACTTTTATGGATAACAATTCACGTCTCAAAAAATTCTTTCTTTTTGCATGATCGATGAACTTGGATATCCATAAACTAACATCTAACTGGTCTTGATAATGATGTAAATGAGGATAAGTATATAGACGGGATAGATCAATCCCAATCGTTGTCCAAGTATCATTTTTCTCCCACTTACTTTAATCGATATAGTATCCATAATTGAATGTCATATGTTATTTCCGTACTTTGATTAGTGTAGGTCGGGGATAAAATGTGGGATGATAAAATTTTCAAGTCTTCCATTCTTTTCATATATTTAATTAAAATTATTGTGTATAATATCACAAATTGTTATCAATGGTCTAGTATTATCTACATTTAAAACGACAAAAATTATATCATATATCACACATATAGTATGCTAGTTCTCTGATTGATCAAAATACGATATATCAAATGATAATCAAATTATAAAAAATACATTTTAAAATATAAATATATCGTCTTGGAATAGGGCACTTGTACGTCTTACTGATATACTTTCACACTTTTATTAATGTTGTTCGTGATCTCGTGTAGTGATGCATTATATCCCATTTTATTCGATCATATAACTAATGTGGGGATGTAAATAAATTTATTTTATTTTACAATTAATTGGTTGTATAATCCATAGTTTCATTTTTCTTAGTGTATAAGACTTTTAAAATTATATACTGTTTAAATACCCAAGAATATTAAAGATACTTTTCTAATATCCTTAATTGCGCGTTGATCCAAATTTTAAACTTTTAGTAAAATAAATATTTGTACACTGGACTAAAACTCCCCAATCTAGTTTAATTAAGAATCTTCAGTAACTCAAATATAATTAACTCTACGTGCCAATGCTTGTATCATAACCGCAACCAAAGAACTTCCTTGATTATAAATAATTGATTCAGATCTTCTAATCATTCTTGCAAAATAACTTCTTGATCTACTAAACGCTAAGCAATCTGTAGTGATAAGCATATGTTTGCCAACTTCAGATCATCTGCCCGTTCCAATAAAGAGATCTGTAGATGGACATGCTTCCCCATGTTAGAAGCATAAAACTAACATACATGAAATATAAATATTTATTCTCTATATTGAAAGATTGTTGGGTCTTATCCACAAAAAGTCCAAGACAGACTCCAATGATGAGAATGATTCATGCATCTTGCAACATGCACAAACAAGGGTTAAGTTGTTAACCAACACTGAAAAAGTTATTAAAAAGTAATGAACAAGACTATTTCTCATCTGTAACAGAAGGTTTTAAAGCAACACATAGATAATAAATTGAAACTTAGTGACCAAAGTATGAATGGAGCATCTGAAAAGCTACTTAAATGAAACTAATCCTGTGAAGAAAACAAACTTTAAGAGTTTTACGCCTTCAGTGATGAGTATACCTTTCTGCTATTTTAGCTCCATTCATACTCATAACTCTTTCTGTGAAAAAAACTAACTTCGAGAGGCCAATGTATGCTCAGTCTAAGAGGAACCAAACAAAACATGTTGAGCTACTGCAACACATATTCACACATAAAAGCATCTGAGAAACTTACCTCGGAAGGCGTAAAATGACCACAAGCTTGTTCAGTTATGTCCAGTAAAGATGCTTCCTGTGAAGAAAAAAAGAAAAAAAGTTTCTAAAATGTAGCCAGTGGAAGATATCCAATGGAATGTGTTGTCCATTAAGTAATATGAAATTACAAAATAAATTATGCATAAGAAGTGTTGATTGTGAAGTATGAACATCGATAGCAGTTACCTTCTTGCACAGAAACCATAGTGCGTCACATCTTGTATTGTGACATTCATTGGGTATTGCTCCAGCTTTGCAAAATCAACTTCATCCAAGATGGTTTCCTTAAGCTTACCACCAGAAGATTCCTGACTTTTTCCTACAATTTTCTTACAATTTTTAAGCAATAATGGTATAAATATATGAAATTTGAAAAAAACACTCACCCTGACACAACCTCACAACATTCTCTAGGAAGAATTTTGAATATGAAATACCCCTATTGAAATACAAGTGCAATCAACATTGATGTAAGACAAAATTACTAAATTAAAGATAGCAAACATGACATTTTGGAGTTTAGTCCAGTTTATAGAAAATATGATCATACAACTAAAACTATGATAAAACATGATGAAACCAGTTTCAACTCAATCAACAACAGGATGAAACCAGTTTCATCCTATATTAAACACAGATGAAACCAATTTCATCCTAGCTTAAACCTAGGTAAACCAAAATCAACCCAATCTAACACAGGATGAAACCGGTTTCAACCTTGTTTAAACATACGATAACCACAAAAAAGACATAAAAAGAGAGAAATATTTGCTTGATTTAGCTGCTACAAAAATTAGTAGTCTTTTTGATTACATAAAATTGCATACCGACTGCCAAGCAGAGGAGGGATTATATGTACAATTAATTATTAGCCAAACATTGGTCAAAATGAAACGAACATTTTTGATGGATGGTGATGCAAAAAGTGCGGCTGGATTGGAAAAACCAAGCCGGTGAGATTGCACTGTGTGATTGCATTATGTAAAGAGCACCAAACGCTCTTATGAATAGACAATGAACCAAACAACGCTTACATTATGATACCAAAATAAATAATTTATGGGAATGTAAAACAACTTTGACAACCAAAACAAAAAAAACATGAATATAAGAAATAATCCAATTTAAACGGGAATAAACCAGTTTCAACCCAATCTAAAACAGAAGGAAACCTATTTCATCCTAGTTTAAACATGTGTAAAGCAAATTCAACCCAATTTAAAATATGATAAAATCAGTCTCATCTTAGTTTCATATTTCAGATTGTAATGGAGGAAACAAAAATAAATCCATCTTGACATAAATAATTAGATGAAACCTGTTTCATCCTAATTAAACCTGCTGAAACAGCAGATTAAACCTAGATGAAGCTGATTTCATCCTAGTTTACTTTATACTAACACTTATTCACCAATATCTACTCAACACAATTTCACAGCATACACAACAATTCCACAGCATACACACCAATTTCACATCAAATTTCACATTTTCAAAACTTTGTCCAGATGTGATTAAATCTAAATGGATGATTCCAATTTTGTCCACTTTTAAATAGGTAATGTGTACAATTGCCCTAAATTTGAGCATGTCATTAGATTAGGGAGAAACTAAGAAAAAACTGAAACCAATTTCAATCATAAAAAAAAAATCAAAAGGAAAACCTAAAATTAGTAGAAAAAATAGTAATTACCCTCTTCGTGGTGGTGATTAAGAGTAGAATTGACTAGGGTTTTTGTTGGTGGTAGTGATAGAAACTTCTGGCTGAGTCGTGTTGGTGTTGATTGATGTAGATGAAACTGACTAGGGTTTTTGGTGTAATGGTGGTGCTCCTGGTGGTGCTTGTAGATGGAACGAAGACTTGATGCGGTAATGTGGTAGTGGTGGTGGTGAAAAAGAAGTTGATGCAGAAGAAGGGGATTTCTGATGATGTCGATGGCGGAGAAGCTGGGAGAAGCTTTTTCAGTTTGTGGAGAAGGTAAGTTTTGATGTTTTCAAAGGGTGAGGGTGAAACTGATTTTGTGGGGGTAGAAATCCTAAAATGATAGTATAGTCAGTTTTTTGGAAACTTGTTTCTGTCCATTTCACCCAGAGCAATATTTTACACGTCCATTTCCACCAGGTTTTAAAGTTTTATAGGCAATAAGCCCATTTTCTCTTTATTTTATTCGATTATCATTTACTATCCGACATGCTTTGTCAAAGCCTGGATAATTTTTTTTTTCTCTTCTTCATAAATTTTATTTTTAACTAAAACTTTAATAATGACTAGTTTAAAGCTCATCACAATTATTTGAGGCCTACTCAATAAATTATAATAGGGTCATTGAAGTAATTATAAATACCTTTTATCCACTTAATTTTATTAATGACTAATGTTAATGAAACTTCAAAACATGAAAAGATTGAGAAAATTTGATTTTTTTTAAGAACATCAAACTAGAATTTGTGGATACGATAGCACATGTATGCCGATACTGGATTGGTGTTCTTGATCCACGAAGAACACTAGAAATCAGTGGATATTAGTTGATATATATGACGATTATACTCTAAAAACCATCCAGAAAAATGGTTAACAATAATTGGTCGATATGAATGTTCATATCGACCAATTATAGCCTCAACTGAATAAACTGGAAATTTCTTAATCAGGAATCACTCGATATGAATATTCACATCGATCAATTGTATCCTAAAAAATCAACAAAAGCTTTTTTTATTTCCTTTAGCCAGAATCGGTCGGCATAAAATGTTCACATCGACCGATTATGTGTTGATTAACAACGAAGAACCATCAAACCGGAATCAGACGATGTGTATGTGCATATCAGCCGATTGTTCCGAATCGACTAATGTGAACATTCATATCGGCCGATTCTGGTTAAATCTAGAAAACCAAAATCTCTGAAATATTTTAATTCTAAATGTATAAATCAATCAAAACCCTAATTAAAAGGAATGGGTTGATAGAAATGTACATGAGAGAGAGGAATTGAAATAGATTTGGCTTAGGTTTTTAAATTCTAATAGTGTGAATAATTTAATAGTTTTATCCTTTTTGGATATCCTTTATCCCATTATCTAAATGGGTACAAAATTTGGTAGGTCTCAAATAATTTAAGTAGACCTCACATTAACTAGATTAATAAATAAACACTAATTTAACTTTAAATGAAAACAAATTAGATTAAAATCAAAATGAGGAAGATATGAAAAATTATGAAAACATTTAATTGGTCTTAATTGACTCAACAGGTACCCAGATGTTTACAAAGTCCAATTTCAATCTATAAATTATAAATCAGGCCCGAAATATTAATAAATCGAACCCAACACTAGTAACCAGTCTGGTTGCAGTTCTGGTAAGTGGTAAAACCAAACGAAACCGAACTCGTTGATATCTCCACTTTTATGGGACCCAAGAAAGAAAAACAACAACCCAAATATCTAATAGGTGTCAAATTTGTCAAAGACCTGAACCTAGTGGCGGAGCCAATCGATGGAGCAATTGCCTACCCAGTTAGCTCCCAAGTTTTAAATTTGAGCTTTTTAGACTTTGGTTGCCCCCTTGAGAAAACATATATCATCCTTAGTCCGCTCACAAAATAAGGCGCCTATTTCTGATTAACCAACCAAATTTTAAAAACCAAACAAAAATCTCTCCAAAATCGCGCCTATCCATACACTCTCCATCAACATCGCCTTCTTCCTTGATCATCTCTAAACACTAATCAATGTCTTTTCTGTCATCCCAAACTATCCCTTTCTCTTTTTTCTCTCTCTTCTCTCTGTAACTCTGGGGGCTCTGAGAGAGATTACACCAAAAACAAAAAAACTCATCAATCATGGAGGCAGAAAGAGTCGAAGATGTCGACGGAGATGTATTAGCATCATTATCAACAGTACCACCGCGTCGTAAAATTCATTCATACAGTCAGCAATTAGGTTCTACTGGAAAAACAAAACGAAACAATATTCGAAAACATAGTTTAGATGAAATACCATCTAAAGGAATGGAACGTTACTTCAACGATTCATCTGATGATGATTTCATACCGTCTTCTACTACTACCGCGAATAACAACAATTCCAATAATCAGCATAATAATAACAATTTCAGTAGTTCAGATAGAAATCCTGACAATTACTCTGACGACGAAGATGACGATGATGATAATGACAAGTTCTGCAAACAACCTTTACAGGAATTCATTGCTAGTGGTGGTGGTAATGGTATATTTAAAGTTCCGATACGTGCAGCTGAACATCCCGGTCGTCCACCGAATTTAGAGTTACGGCCACATCCGTTGCGCGAAACTCAAGTCGGATCATTTTTGAGGACAATCGTTTGTACTGACAATCAATTATGGGCAGGTCAAGAATGTGGGATTAGGTTCTGGAATTTTGATGATTATTATTCTGTTGGCTGTGGTACTGCTGTTTCTGCTGGGGACAGAACTAAGAAAGGTGATGAAGATGCTGCACCATTTTATCAGTCGGCACAAACTTCGCCGACATTATGTTTGGTTGTTGATTCTGGAAATAAATTGATCTGGAGTGGACATAAAGATGGTAAAATCAGGTCATGGAAAATGGATCAACCTTTGGATGGTACTCCATTTAAAGAAGGTTTAACTTGGAATGCTCATCGCGGACCTGTTCTTTCTTTGAATATGACTTCTTTCGGTAAATACTTTTCATCGTTTTAATTTACATGCTTATTATGTATGTATAAACAATGAATTGTATTTGAGCTTTCTTATCTGACAAGCATATTGGTAATTACTTTGAACTACAGGTGATATATGGTCAGGTTCTGAAGGTGGTGTAGTGAAGGTCTGGCCTTGGGAACCCATTGAAAAATCGCTATCCTTGAAGGTCGAGGAAAGGCACATGGCTGCTTTGTTAGTTGAGAGGTCATTTATTGACCTTAGGACTCAAGTTACTGTAAATGGAGTTTGCTCCATATCTGCTTCAGATGTAAAGTTTCTCCTATCTGATAACTGTAGAGGCAAAGTCTGGAGTGCTGGGCAGTTGTCTTTCGCATTGTGGTATGCGCTTGTTTCATTGCCTTTTTGTTACTTTCTATGGCCAAAATATTACGTTTGCCATGTCTTGATTAAATGTGCTAACTATCAATGGTTTTGTTCCACAGGGACGCTAGGACAAAGGAACTTTTAAAAGTGTTTAATATCGAAGGGCAGGTTGAGAATCGAGTTGACATGTCATCAGTTGGGGAGCCATCTGCAGAAGATGAGATGAAAGCAAAGTTAAGTACCTCATCAAAGAAGGAGAAGTCACAAGGTCCATTTAGCTTTTTTACGCGCTCACGTAATGCTTTGATGGGAGCAGCTGACGCTGTACGTCGAGTTGCAGCCAAGGGGGGATTTGGGGAGGATAATAAAAGAACAGAAGCAATAGTCATGGCTACAGATGGAATGATTTGGACAGGATGTTCTACTGGTTTAATTGTGCAGTGGGATGGAAATGGCACTCGTTTACAAGATTTCACTTACCAATCATGTGCCATTCAATGTTTTTGTGCTTTTGGGACCCGGATATGGGTAGGATATGTGCATGGTACGGTTCAGATAATGGATCTTGAGGGTAATCTTCTCGGTGGTTGGGTTGCTCATAGTTGTCCTGTAATAAGAATGGCTGTTGGAGCTGGTTATATATTTACATTGGCGAATCATGGTGGTATTCGCGGATGGCATATGGCCTCCCCGTGCCCTCTTGACAACATTTTGAGATCAGAACTGAGCAGAAAGGAAACACTATATGCAAAACAAGATCATATTAACATATTGATAGGTACGTGGAATGTCGGACAAGGAAAACCACCGCATGATGCACTGGTACTCTGGCTGGGTTCTGCTTCGCCAGAGGTTGGCATTGTTGTGGTTGGGTTGCAAGAAGTTGAAATGGGTGCAGGTTTTCTTGCAATGTCTGCTGCAAAAGAATCTGTAAGTGTTTTATCATTCTGTCTTATATCGATTTCTATTGTGACCATTTTCTTATTTTTTACAAACCACACATTGCATTAGCTGAATTTCATTCAATTCTCATTTGTACCATTTTGCTTTACTGTCTATAGGTGGGACTTGAGGGGAGTTCTATTGGTCAGGCTTGGTTGGATGCAATAGGAAAAGCCTTGGATGAAGGGACAACTTTTGAGCGTGCAGGTTCAAGGCAGCTAGCAGGGTTGCTTATAGCTTCGTGGTGAGTATATGCGTACTTTTCCCTAATTATAGACTGTTCTATAACATTTGAAGCAATTTTCTTAGACGTGCATTGGTCCTTTATGACTTCGCAATTGTATCATGCTGCAACACGTTTTTCCATTAGTTTGGTTATCTTAGTTCAATGAACGAATTTTCATACAACTTTTCCTACAATTGTCTCCAGGTTTAGAAAGAGCCTTAAAGCAAACATTGGGGATATTGATGCTGCAGCAGTTCCATGTGGTTTTGGCCGTGCAATTGGTAATAAGGTATGCCTTTTCATCAAATTCTTTGTTGTCGAAGATAGAAGAGTGCTAAAGGAGTGAAGTTTGTGATAACCATCCTTTACGTCTTCGTTATTTTTTTGTACTTGAGCTTTTTCATTTATTTTTTACTTCTGTTGTGGATACTACTGACATCAGATGTTTGTTTGAGCAGGGGGGTGTAGGTTTGAGAATGAGGGTCTATGATCGAAAACTGTGCTTCGTGAACTGTCACCTTGCTGCACATTTAGAAGCAGTCAATCGACGAAATGCAGATTTTGATCACATTTTCAAAAATTTAAGTTTTAGCCGGCCAACTAACCTTACCAACACTTCATCTAGTATAATTCTACACTTTTTTTTTGTTGTTCTCTTGCCATAATGCTTTTTCATCTTAGCTTATATATGTTTGCTATACGTTCTTTGCAGCTGGCGGTGTATCATCTGCTGTTCAAATGCTTCGCGGTGCAAATGTACATTACTTATCTAATCTTTGCTGTATACTGAATCTTCTAGTTTTTTCTTGCTTTCAGCTATTTTACCCTCTCCAAGCAACATCAAAAACAAGATGAATAACTGTTTTCTGGTTTCAGGCTATGGGCATCCAATCTGAAGATGGGAGGCCTGAGTTAGCTGAAGCAGATCTCGTTGTATTTCTCGGTGATTTCAATTATCGGCTTCATGGTATTTCTTATGATGAAGCAAGGGACTTTGTATCACAAAGATGCTTTGATTGGCTTAGAGAAAGGGATCAGCTCAGGAAGGAGATGAAAGCTGGGAAAGTCTTTCAAGGGATGCGCGAAGGGATCATAAAGTTCCCTCCTACATACAAGTTCGAAAGGCACAAACCAGGCTTAGGAGGTACATGTACTAGATCAAAGTAAGTGTTCCATACGGCTAGGATCATTCAGGTATTAACAATTACTGTTTTTGCTTTATTCTAGGATATGATTCTGGTGAAAAAAAGCGAATCCCAGCCTGGTGTGATAGAATATTATACCGTGATACTCGTCCTGGTACAGAAGCTGACTGCAATTTGGAGTGCCCTGTAATTGTCTCAATACTAAAGTAAGTTACTCTATGTGCATGGTTCAAAATCTCGAATATAAATAGCTGAAAAATGAGTTTCAACTTAAGTACAAGCATCTCTTATTTGTTATTTTTCGCGTCAGGTATGAGGCTGTAATGGAGGTTACCGACAGCGATCACAAGCCTGTACGGAATATAATGAGTGTTGATATAGCTCATGCAGATGAATCAATAAGAAGAAAAGAATACGGAGAAATTATTCAAACTAATGAGAAAGTTAAGTCTATGCTAGAGGAATCATATGTAGTTCCAGAAACTTTAGTTAACATGACAAACATAGTACTTTCGAATCAGGATAAATCCATATTACGAATCACTAACAAATGCTCGAAAGACGATGCAATCTTCGAAATCATTTGTATTGCTCATTCCGCTGCTAAAGAAGAGGAGGATGAAGCATTTGACCAGCAATCTACAAAAAGCTCCTTCGGATTTCCTCGCTGGCTTGAGGTAAACGACTTTATTCACTCTTAAGATGCATAGAGTTCTCCTTTAGCCGCTAATTTACTGTTCGCTGTGGTTCCCAGTTGCAGTTTAGCTCCTCAAAAAAAGATTTTATTCAACTAATAAATGTGATGATCCAGGTTAATCCAGCAGTTGGTGTGATCAGACCTGGCAAAAGTGCGGAAGTCTCGGTACAACACGAGGAAATCCATACTCTTGAAGAATTTGTCGATGGAGTACCACAAAACTGGTGGTCTCAACAAGACTCGAAAGATAAGGAAGTGATATTGAGTTTGAATACTCAAGGCAGTTGTTCCACCAGAACCAAAAGGCAACAAATTTTAGTTCGCCATTGCTTCTCATCAAAGACCAATATAAGGATTGACTCGAAAGGCAGCCACAGTTCCAAAAAGGGTCATAATAGCCGAACCAATTCTCACCACTCTGACAACTTTGATGCCGACAATTAATCAAAACTTCCTGCATTAGTACATGAAAAGGAAAAGGAAAAGGAAAAGGAAAAGGAAGAAACAAAATCGAAAAATGTATATGTGAGGAAGAAATCCAAGCTTTAGTCAGATACATCAAGCTTAGCAAGTTCATGATTCTACTACTACGGCGCCGTTGTAAATAGCCATGATGAGCCTAAGCCTTACGGAGGAGGTTCGATTTAGTTCATTATCTTTTCTAGTGTTATGTTCATGTCATCATTCAACCAAAAATACCTTAGTAAGGAGGAGTCATTCTTTAACCCCAGTTTTAAGCTTTTCAAGTCCATGTCTTTGCGTGTTGTAATCATTCTTTTCGACTCACTTTTTTTTTTTTGGAGCTGTATAAAAGAGAGTTTACATCAGATGGTAGTACTATTTGATAGTTCTGTTTAGAGAAAACTAAACTTGGATCCAATTTGATTTCTATGATTGGTATGAGGAGGTCTGGCCAAAACTATCTGGTTTACATAATGTGCTGAAATTAGATACCTGCCCAGAGGCCAGAGTAGTAAGGCTCTGACACCTCCACTTCTGCGTGCATTATATATTGCGGATTAAAGCAAGGTTCACTGCTACTACATCAATGTTCCTGGGACAGACATAATAGATCCTATTTCAAAATTAATCTAAAGTTTCGATTTTGGCTATCATTTTGGATGCGACTGCGATAGCTTAGAGATAATCCGCCTGCATTCCTATCAGCAACTTAAGTGTTGGTTTGGCACTGCTTTCAAGCTCTAGCCTACTGCAATGCCGCTGATTGGAAATTCTCTTACAAGCTAAGAAAACATGAACATCAGGAGTTTTTGTTATTCTTTTTAATAGAAAATTATACTGCATAGGAGAAATCAAGGATGAATAGTTACAATACTCTTCATAGTTCTGTACTTCTGTTACCAAGTTCTAACATGGTTAGAAATGGCATCAGCTACAAAGTATATGCAGATTGCAGTAGACATTTGACTTTTCTGCAGTCGACGACGAAGTTTGAGATTTTACCGGCAGTATATTTTGGGTAAGCCACGTGGAAGATTTTGGGGTGACGGGATGATTTTCGGTAGCGGCACATTCTCAAGACAGAACGTTGTAGATTTCCGGTGGGACAGGTGACGGAGTTTCGGCTGTCACACTGTGGGTCGGTTGTCAGGTTTTGGAAAGTGACAGAATTTGCGAGATGGGTGACAGGGTGAGATTGTAGTTTGAGACGTTTTTTTTTTGTCTCGAGCGTAACTTGGGCTGGTACTGAAGGAAATTTTAGACCATGGATTTTGGACCACATAGCAAACTTTGAGCCGAAGAGGCAGATTTCGGGCCGAAATGCTAGCCATGAACAAATTTTGGGGTTACCGGCTCCGTATCAGATTCTAGGTGTGCCCAGTGAGATTTAAGCAAGTGCCAAAATTTTGGGTCGAAAGAAGATTTGGGGTCCCATGCCAAATTCTAGATCAGTTAACATACTTTATACTGAGCAAAAAATTACTGCATGACACTGGCAGATTTCGAGCCAAATTAAACGGACGCCACATACTACATGCTAGTGGTCGGCGAATGCTCTAATTAGAACCTCTAGAGAAAATCAAGATACATTAAAAACTGTTTCCGATCGAAATTGGTCCCTGGATAAACAAGGGAGAAAATTCTAGCTTGAAACTTGCTCTCAAGGTCTTATTATCCCATGTTCACTCCAATTCAAACCCTATTCATGTTCAATTATTACAGTAAGTTACATCAATTCAACAACATCAAAATTCTAACCAACCACAACGCCAATCTTCTTTAGCTCGTTGAGCTAGATTTTCGTCATAAATTATCGCCGAAGTGCAATTGGTTAGAGGCGGACCGTTGAAGCGGCAAAACCCAGAAATCTTATGCCACATAACATCATGTAGCTGTTGTTCTTTCCTTAGCAGGAATTTGAAGATGAAACAGTACTATTTAATTCTAGAGGTTAACCATTCAATGATGTCATTCCTAATAACTTCCCTTTCAGGTTCAAAAAGGAGATCATGCAATAATCCATCATACAGTTTAATGGACTTGTCAGTTGAAGCAGCCTTTTCATGCAATCTTCTGGAACCATTTGGATCCGTTACAGCGTCAGCAGTCCCATGAAGAACAATGAATGGGATGGTTACTTTACTCATCCTCTCCTGCAAGAAGGATGAAATGCGGAGGATTTCTGCTCCAGTTCTGACCCTGATATAACCTGTATAGACAAGTGGGTCTGAATACTTGGCAATTAAGGCATCCGGATCTCGAGAAACGGTCAGGCCATTCTTATTTGCAGCACTAAATTGATATTTCGGTAACAAGAACGAAAAAATTGGAGCAAGCACCTGCCATCAAATGAGGATACCAAGTTTAGCCTTTTCAGCTGCACTAGGTTATCGATCAATAATATCAAAAAACCTAAGGACATTTCTTTCTAGGAAATTCAGTAAAGTAAACAAGAATATAACTCTTACACCAAATATGGGATGCGAAGGTTGAACTCCTACAGCAGGTGAGGTCAACACAACACCCTGTATGCGTGTCTCAATCTTGGGGTCAAGCACTGCCTGAAACCATCCATTGATAGAGAAGAACATAAAGAAGAACAGTAATATAAAGGGGACTACAAATGGTTTCTCAAGTAGAAACAAAAATAAGAATCTGGTAACTGGACCGTTCTACTATGAGATAAACCCCAGTATGCTCAATTGCGCACACTTAAATGCTTTCCTGCAAGAAACTATCACAAATGCTGGCTAAGCATATTGAGCCAAAACGAACGTGTACCTTCAGAACAATGGCACCACCTGTTGAGTGTCCAAAGCAAAAACAAGGAAGTCCTGGGTTTTCAGCTAACACCTTCTCAATGAAGGCTTTCTGTTATTACAGCCAACAAAAGAAAAATTAGATATTACTTTTTCAGATGATTCTCTTAAAAAGAACCACCAGGAGCATGTTAAAATTCTCATTTATTTTCAGCATGCATGTGAGGGAACATACCAGGTCATTGACTGCTGCATCAAGGGAATATACATAACCATGTAACCCATCACTTCCGCCATGTCCTAATTAAAAAAAGAGCATATAAAAAATTAGGAAAAATACACTATGACATGAAACGTCTTCAAAACTGTAAGTTATATAACACACTAGACTAGCTAAAGATACTGAGTGCTCCCACATGACACTACCAAATGAACAAAATTGTAATGCAGATAAGCCATCACCATCTCTTCCATGTGACACTCGCTACTTCTACATATCAAAACATCGGACACATCATCACATCTATACACCATATAACTAAAGCTAATTCAATAAGTTACTCATACTATTCAAAATCATTTCATTATATATTCGATTATAGTATCATATATATGTAAATATATCCACTTTTGACTTTTTGAGCAACTCTACTTCATGTGCACATCACTAGTATAAATTCGGAAAGTAACATAAAAAAATCGGCATCACCTTGGTGAGATCGATACATGTATTAGGGTATCTGTAAAGTGCAGCCTTCTCAAGCTTTAAACACAAGTCAATTGTAGTTCAGTCATGTAACCTGTTTGGATACCGATTGCAGGGTTCAAGGATTAAGTAAAAGTGCTTCATAAAGTTCCACATGAGTAAAAATTTAAGGGGCAATGGACCATTACGAAATTAAGAACATATCCTATCAGCACCTAACAGAAAAAAAGCAAAAAACAGAAAATAACTACACATATCTCATGCACAAGACTAGGAATGCTGTAATGTTTTCTAAACCCACTTACTTCAAGTTGCTATCTTATAACGGATTCTTCAAGGTATAAAATTTGTTTTGACTATCACAAATAAGTCCCCTCTGAATGGAATTAAACCACTGATATGCCATCTTAACATTTGTGGCAAATGACATAGCAGGGATTTCTGCCTCTTTCAGCTAAACCTGACGTTGGTAATCTAGACAATAACCTAAGGTGGAAGTTCAGAGTTAAGATTAGAATCAGTACTTAAGTAAAGAAAGCAGCTCTATTGTAAAGCCCACTGCCTTGAGCCACAGAATTATAGACAAGGAGATCTATAACGTAAATACTAATGCATACCCAAAACCTCTCATAATGCCTAGATAAGCATAAAAAAGCACGTGACCTCTTATTTTCAAACTATGTTTAAGATTAAGTTTGTCTACATGCTGTTTTTACATCTTATCTTAGATAATTCAAAAGTACCCATAACTTTGCCAGGATTAGAACATAAACATGATCTAAATTGAAGGAGACTAATAATAAACTTCGTTGAAAAAGAACCTACCAATCCAATCCATCCCAAAGACTTTAAATCCATTAGCATTTAGTTGCTTTGCAAAATCGTTGTATCTCCCGCTGTTTCACATATATCATATTTAATCAACAACTATTCATGTTTTCAGACCTTAAATCAACAAAAGCAATGAACTGTCTTCACTTACCTGTGCTCATTTAGGCCATGGAGAAGAACCACCAGTCCCCTGCATCAAAGATTGACTGTTAAATTGTGTATATTTAACAATTGAAATGATGATCCTACAAGTATATGGTCCTACGACTCCTAAGTCCTAAGTAATGTAGAATAATAAATTTCTAACATAATGGTGAAGGTCTACATAGCAAAGTAATGCCATTCAAGACAACCGAAGCCAACCCAATAGTAATCAAAAGCTAGACACACCGACTCACCTTCGTTTTCATATATTGGCGTTTCCGTCTCTACTGATATGAAAACAAGGAATACAAGTAGGCTTGCAACAAAAATACAACCCCAATTTTTGGCATTAACCTAGAGAAATGCAAACACCATCTTAACCATTTCTTGTTGAATATCAAATTCATATTTGACAAAAAAACAAGAATCCAATTAAGCATAATACATTCTTCACTCGCATTTCAATTAGAGATTGTGACGCACTAGATTCATCTTAATGGTCACAAATTCATGTTATGGAACTAGTTGAAAGTAATCCTTTTCCAATCAATTCATTCTAAAAACATTCTAACTCTCAATGAAAAGATTAGCTTAAACCGAAACAAAAAGATAAAATTAACAAAAGATAATTAAACTTACTTGACTTTAATAGACGCAGGAGTCCAAGATTGCGTAAACAAAGTTTCACCTCTAGAATTAACAAACAGAGAAGCTTCTCTAATAGATATAGAATCATCATCATCTTGAGTTACTCTTTTAATCGATATTGTTCTTCTCGTCACAACATCAAAATCTTTCAAAACCACAATCTCCTTATTAATAACATTTTTACCGTCATCATCATTATTAACATTATAAATTCTCCGATTCCTTTTCACCGGAGAAGAAACAGAAGAAACCACTGATGATGATTTCCGGTGACAGATATTCTCATCGCTTTCACCAACCATCATCGTCGTCGTTGAGGATATCCCAACTCGCTTCCTAACTCTTGTTAATGGAAGGAGTAAAAACAAAATAATGGTATAAACCAGCATTAATAAACGTTTGATCGCTCTTAACGATAATAACGCATTTACACGTCCACTTGCTCCTGATGTAAGGAGCAGCGATGTTGTCGATTCTGTTACCTTCGTTGCCGATTCCATTGTCATTCCCCAATTCTGTTTTTTTTTTTAATCGCTAATTTTAATCTGTTTTTTAATTTGCGACTGTATGAAGAAACGAACAGAGAAGAAGAAACGTTATGAGTATCGCAAATCTTAAAATTTGAGACTCAAAAATTGATTTAACTGTCAAAATCAAAAACCTAAAATTAGGCCGAAATTTGATAGGGAATTATGAAATTTGAACAGAGGGTGGGGAGGATAAGAAAGCTGCAGATGTTTCTAGAGAATATCAATTAATGATAAACTTTTATATTGATTTATGATCGTCCCAAACAAAATATCATCTTCTCAGTCTAATGATTTGTTCGACACGTGGGGCAAAGCTCAGTTATGATCGAACACGTGTTGATTTACGAGGCGAGTCGTCGGGTTTCTTAGTGGGGTACAGAGAAGAAAAGGCTTAATTGATGGCGAAGAGTAAAATTTGCTGCTTTGAGAAGTAAGTGGAAAACTAGCGGTGGGCGGACGTCTTTTTGGGCCCGGACACTTGTTTGTTTCCTATCTTGTCACGTGGTTTTCTTTGATTGGTTATCCTGAATTTCTTAATTATCTCTGTCTATATGTGTGCTCACTGCTTGGCATTATGCTTGCGGCTTGCCTCCTTGGATTAGGCAACTTCGATTCTTGTATAACAGTTAAACTACCCGAAGATATCCCATGTAAATTAAGTACTTATCTAGTTGGAGTAGAAAAAGGAAAATTGGTTGCGTAGAAGAAAGAACAAGAAAACAAAGAAAGACTTATTTTATATTCAGTCTTGAAGGCCAACTGCTAACATCATTCAACTGAATAACTTGACTACGATGGAAGCCACCTACTGCGCCTAAAGAATGAAACATAAGTGGGCTAAAAATGATAGTAAGAATACAAGATAGTTTTATCTATCAGTTCAAAAAAGAAGAAAAAACTGCATCTCTTTTCTATTCAAGGATGATAATTCTTGGATTCTAATCATACATAAATTGTTTTCACTCTGGTTCAATATTTTAGACAACTTTTACAACAACTTACTAACAGGCTTATCGCTATGGAGTTACTCACGACTTGATATTATATGGACCAACATCAAAGTATTTTGATCTTTAGGATACCTTGGAAAGAGTAACTACGGAGCGTCATCAACAAAATGAAACCCCTAAGTTTCCTAGGTCCGGATTATTACCTTGTTATCTTTTACAAACAAATGTAAGGGTGTGATAGGGGACGACCTCACCAAGTTTATTCAGAAGGTTTTACTGACAGGTATAATATCCATTTTTCTAAACCATACCAACTAGGGGTACACATCGGCCAGGTGTGTCAGTTTTTGACTAGAACCATTGACCAAGTCGGGTATTGTTCGGTTTACAACATGTAAATTATTACCAAACCGGTCTATAAACGGTTCGGTTTTGGAACGACCCTACTCGGGTTGTTTTATTTTTTTTAGTTATTAGCCGATGGTCTTTTGGTAATTAAATTTGCGGTCTATGGGCCGCTTCAACCAAACCGGACCGACCTATAAAAACATGGTACTTTTTTTCATAAATTTGCGCGTGTTGTAGATTTTCAGTTTCACCAACAATTTATACATTGATACTGTAATGACCCACCCTTCACCGATATTGTTCCATTTAGCTACTGTGATATCCTGCACTGTACAGATTTTAACGGGAACCGTTGCGGTCATCCAGCAATAAATTCTCATGAGTTCACCCTAAAGAAGCTAAAAAACGGTAAAGCTTAAAAAGAATATTTGCCAACACACTTTATTGATATGAGTATATGAGTATATATACAGGATATTACAACCTAAGATAAGAAACAAGATATGTGTAGTTGCTAGAAATATGCCTATAGAATCTGCCAAGAATATTGGGTTGATTTGCTAAGGATATGTGAGTCAATGCCAAAATATTCTCTCTTTAATGTAGGTTGGATATGCTATGTACACGGTTACCATATATCTGGATATGCTACGTACACGGTTCCCTTATTCTCCCCCGAAAGATTGGGGTTCCATCGGCAAGGCCAATCTTGCTGCGCAGCACAGCTGTACGTTGTTTCGATAGTGGTTTGGTCAGAAGATCTGCAAGTTGATCCTGGGTATGAACATGCCTGACTTGGAGACTCTTCTTCTAAACTAGGTCACGCACAAAGTGAAGGTCTATTTGGATATGTTTCATGCGTGAGTGATTAACTGGGTTAAGACTCAGGTGCGTGGCTCCAATATTGTCACATAGCAGTTGAGGAGGATCTTTGAGTGGAAAGGCAAGTTCATGAAGTAGTGTTAACAACCACATTGATTCGGAGGCTGCATTGGCTAGGGCCCTGTATTCTACTTCTGTGGAAGATCTTGCAACTGCACATTGCTTTTTAGAACACCAGTAGATTGGATTTGATCCCAAGAAACTGATGTAGGAAGAGGTTGATGTGCGATCATCCATATTTCCAGCCCAATCAACATCTGTGTATGTTCGAAGAGTGGAAGGACCATTTTTAAGAATCTGAATGCCATAGAAGATGGTTCGATTTAGGTACCTGAGTAGCCATTTGGCAGCTGTCCTGTGAGTTGTAGTTAGCTTTTGCATGAATTGAGATAGTTTGTTTACTGCAAAGAAGATGTTTGGTCGTGTCAGGGACATATATTGAAGGCTTCCTATTAATCGACGAAACTCGGAACTGTCCACAACGGCTGTACCATCAACCAGTTGGAGAGGTTGTGATGTAGAGAGAGGAGTAGAGACATCTTTTGCATCACTCATGCTTGTAGTGTCCAATAGTTCTCGAATGTATTTATGTTGGAAAAGAAACAAGCATGTCTTTGTGGGAATAAATTCAATTCCTAAGAAGTAGTGAAGAAAACCCATGTCTTTAGAGAGAACATATCACCCAACTTTGTAATGGTAGAGGTCACAAAGACTGAGTTGTTGCCTGTGATGATAAGATCATCAACATAAACCAACAGATAACATACTGTAGTTTCATGACTGTATATGAACAAAGAGCAGTCTGTCTTGGAGTTGCGAAAACCCAATTGAAGAATGGTTGTTTTGAGTGCAGTATGCCAGGCTCGTGGTGCTTGTTTTAGCCCATAGATGGACTTGTGTATCTTGCATACATGATATGGCTTGGACACATCTTTGAAACCTGGAGGTTGTGCCATGAAAACAGTTTCAGTTAAGGCCCCGTTCAGAAAAACATTGTTGACATCCATCTGCCGTAAAACCCATCCATTCATGACTGCTACGAATAGTACAGTTCGTATTGTTGCTGGTTTAACCACATGACTGAAGATCTCTGTGTAGTCAATGCACGTACGTTGGTTGTAACCCTTTGCCGCAAGTCTGGCTTTGAACTTATCAATTGAGCCATCATCTTTTCTCTTGACCCTGAAAATCCACCTGCACCCAACTGGTTTACACTCACCTGGTGGTAAGACTAGATTCCAAGTACCATGTTTCATTAAGGCAATTACCTCTGCAGACATAGCCTCACGCCATTGAGGATGAGCTAATGCTTGGCTAACACTAGTGGGTTCAATGATGTGAGGAAGAGGATGTTTTGAAGTTATGTGTACCTGTTTTGGTTTGAAGATTTGATTCATGGACCGTGTGGTCATGTTATGGGTACGTTGAGCTTGGGATTGTTGGGTGAGATCCTGAGCTACAGGAGATGTTGCTGCATATGGACGTACATCGGATGCTGGTAGTTCTGAGGGAGGTTCAGACCTGTTTGCACCTGAGAAGAGCTGTTGATGGTTGTCTTCAGTTGTAACCGGAAGTTGAGTGCCCTGAGCTACATGCGATGTCGCTGTGCAGGGATGGATATCGGCTTCAGGGGATGCTGGTGATTCTGGAGAGTTTTCAGACCAGTTTTCAGCTGAACAGGACTGCTGGTGATTGTCTGCAGCTGGAGATACAACATGAGTTAAAGATGCATGGGTGGTAGAGTTACCTGGAGAGGATATAACAGTGGCAGAAATACCTTCTGGAGACTGTACGACTGTTGGTACACCTGTGACCGGCAACGTGGATGGTTGAGTATTGAAGTATAGCGGTAGGAGCTGGTGGAGATCTGGAGAAGGCCGAGTGAGTGCATAGGGCACAGAAGATCCTTGAGTGAGATTTTTTGGATGTTCATCAAATAACACATGGCGAGAAATGAGGATTTTCTTTGTTTGGGGTTCAAAACATTTGTAACCATTTTGAGTTGGTGAATAGCCAAGGAAGATACATGCTTTGGATTTTGGTTGCATTTTGTTTGAGTTGTATGCCTTTGTAAGGGGATAACAGATACACCCAAACTTTTTCAACTTTAGATAGTTTGGTGATTGACCAAAGAGAGTTTCAAAGGGGGATTTGTTTTTGAGAAAATGTGTGGGTTGTCGGTTTATGAGATAAGAGGCTGTTTGAAAAGCATGTGGCCAAAACGAATAATCTAGGTTGGCATCATAAAAAGAGTGAGACCTATTTTGACTAGATGACGATGCCGACGCTCAGAAACACCATGTTGTTGTGGAGTGTGAGGAACAATGGTGAGATGAGTGATTCCATGAAGCAAGAGATACAATTTTAAAGCAATAAACTCACCTCCGTTGTCATATTAAAATGTTTTCACGGATTTCTGAAAGCGATTTTCGACAAGTTTTTTCAATTGCGGAAAGATTATAGAGACACCAGATTTTGTAGCCATAGGATAAAACCATATATATATTGTATAATGATCCACAAAAATAAGATAGTAACGTGAACCATCAATCCATGTATAACTCGCAAGTCCCCACACACATGTGTACATGAGTTCAAACGGTTCACGACTTTGTAGACTTGTGACACGAAATGGTTGTTGATGTGCTTTATTAATAGAACATGAATGACATATTGAAGATAAATTTTTATGAGAAGAAATAGGAAGAGAAAAATTCTTAATAAGATGATGGACAACTTTAAGAGAAACATCTAAGACGATTGTGCCATCCTTCAACATAAGTTCTTTCATGCACATTAGCAAGCTTTGGTGTTGCCGTCAGTGATTCCGGGAAGGTGTAGATGCCATTGCTACATGCTCCTTTTAGTAAAATCGCCCCGTGATCTTGTCCTTCACAAAAAAATATAACTGATGAAATTCAACAAAAACATCATTTTTTTTGGTTAGATGATGCACACATATTAAATTTTTGAGAAGATTGGGAACATGAAGAGTGTTTCTTAGTGTAAATATTCGATGTGGCGTTTTTAAAGCTAATGAACCAACATGTGAGACAGCCAAACCTGAGCCATCACCAAGAATTACTTCGTCATTTCCATCATACTCTGAATGTATGGATAGATTTGATTGGTCACCAGTGATGTTATGAGAGGCTGCCGAATCGAGAAGCCAGTTTTTGTCTTTGGCTGCAGCTGTGGTAGCACAGTTTACAAAACGCTGGCTGTGAATGAAGTTGTGAACAAGCTTTGGCCGTATGTCTATCTCGTCACACAGTTGACACTTTGGTTGGTAGCGCCTGGTGGATGAAGTAGTCTTATCCGTGCCTGTGTTGAAGCGTCTCCCATCACGCTGCAGTCATGTTGAGTACCTGCCTGAGTTGATGTTTGAAGGTTGTCTGGATTGATCAATCTGTTTGTAGAATCTCGGATAACATCCTTCTTGTGCTGCTGATTTTGTTCTTGTATAGTTAGCAGACACAACAACACTTTGTGTTGTGGTTTTCAGACGCCTTAGATAGGTTTCATGACCAACTAGTAAGTCATGCGGTTCTTCAAATATCAGGGATGTTTCTCGGGTACGAATTGGCGCTGCAATCTCTCTAAATTCTGGACCTAGACCATTTAACACATAGAGTGTCAGGTCATCATCGGAAATAGTATGATCGATAATGGCTAGTTCATCTACCAGATTTTTCACAGCATGGAGGTATTCTGTGATACTTATGTTTGCACGCTGAATTAATGTAAGCTCTTCCTTCAACTGCATTGGTCTAGTCCTAGACCGGCCAGCATAGAGGTGGGTGAGATTTTTCCAGGCTGCATGAGAGGATTTTATTATGTCTATCAGTGGTGTTATAGAGGCTGAAGTATTGCACTAAGGATAAGTTTATCCTGTCTGATTCAATAAGTCTTGTGAAGCTCATCTATAGGGGATCCATCTGAGGTTGGACATGAGAAGGTTCCTTCAACATAACTGAGAAGGTCATAACCAATGAGAAGTGCTTCAAATTGAGCACGCCATTGAGGGAAAGTGGTGGGGGTTAGTTTTTCATTGATTTGGGTAGTGATATTGAGTGCAATAAGAGGCTTATCGGATGTGGAGGGAGGTTGGGTATTGATAGTGAAATTTGGTGTCTGACTTGAGGTAGATGAAGCCGTTGTTTCTCGCTGGAGATTTTTATCGCTCTGATACCATAAAGAAGCTAAAACACGGTAAAGCTTAAACAAAATATTTTCCCACACACTTTATTGATATGAGTATATATACAGGATATTACAACCTAAGATAGGAAACAAGATATGTGCAGTTACTAGAAATATGCCTATAGAATCTTCCAAGAATATTGGCTTGATTTGCTAAGGATATGTGAGTCAATGCCAGGATATTATTTCTTCAATGTAGGTTGGATATGCTATGTACACGATTACCATATATCTGGATATGCTACGTACACGGTTCCCTTATACACCCATCCACGGATTACTCCCTCCCGGGCATGCTTAACTGCAGAGTTTTTTTCCAACTCTAAACCCAGTTGTGGTTGAAAAGGTCTCGGTGTTAGAAAAAAGAAAAATCATTACATATATTCTATTCGGTGAACCTTACCCCCGAATCGGGGTATTACGATACCACCACCTTAAATTGGAGTCGTTCTCGGCTCCGGAATATACAAGCTCAGGTCTCTGACGTTTCCTGCCACTCATAAGACCAGTACCTGGCACACCTCGTCCAACGTACTCTCTCACCTCGACAGGTGACCCATCGTCGGCTCTGATACATTTTATTATGACCCGACCCTCCACCGATACTATCCCCACTTAGCCACCGCGGTCATCCGACAGTGTGGGGTTTCCAACATGCACCGCTGTGGTCACCCAACATGAGCTTCCCGGGAGGTCACCCATCCCTAGATTACTCCCGCCCGAGCGCGCTTAACTGCAAAGTTTTTTGTCAAATCTAGTGCCAATTGTGCTGAAAAGGCCTTGGTGTTAGGAAAGGATAAACCATTACATATATTCCATTCAACGAACCCTACCTGTCGAATTGGGGTATTACAGATACACCCATAGTCTTACACAAAAATAAACAACAATCTATTCATAAGATAATAAGGTCCATAACTTGTTAACTACATGTCTCAAGACAGTATTACTACAACCATAAGTTTCAAAGTTCAATTAAAAGTCTAAAATCAATTAAAAAGTAAAAGACTGCAGACCAACTTCTATCATCCTTTTTATGAATCATTATCAAGGATCAAATACCTTTGGCATAACCATAACAACCTAATAACTCTGCAACAAGAAACGAGCTTTATGTTTAAGTCTTTAACAATTTTGAATTGATAAGTATAGAAAACAAAAAAAGAAAAATAATACATTACCTTCCTCAATGCTAGAGTTACTATTTAGTTCATAGTCATATAGGAAATCAAGAGCAATAGGTTTTTATAACCAACTTTTCGTACAGAGCAATGTCTTAACAGTCATAGAAGATAAAGAGCTTTTCCATGTACTAAGCACGTTTTTTCGGTACTAAATGTTGATACAGATGCAACTAAAGACACATGAATGGCTAATATATCTAGGGATGCACAGGAACCGATCCAAAATGAGACAACCTGCCGAAAACTTGGTAAACCAGAACCGAAATGAACTGAGTTGTTGATATCGGCTCGCTCAATAGTTTAGATTGTCTCGTTCAACGAATTGAGGCTAAAAAACGACCGAGCCGAGCCGTTTAAAACCGATCAATATCACTTATCTAACTAGATCTTAGTCGTCCATCGATATATATATAACATAACTAACTAAATCCTATAAACTAAAGTCAAATACTTCTTCTTTCCTTTCTTGTCGGCATCTCTTCCTCTTCTCCTCTCCCTCACTGTTACCACTGTCACTCACCGTCAAGGGATCACATATCCATCAATAATATCAGGATCACCACAATTATTACCTCTTTCTTCTTTTCCTCCTCCTTCTTCCTCTTCTTTTTCCTTTTCTTGCTTTATTACTTCTTTTTTTCTTTTCTCATTTTCAACCAACACCAATAACACTGCAACACCACCATCACCACTACCTGCTAGGCCTGTCAATGGATAACCGAATATCTGGCGTCCGTTCGAGTTCATACTGAAAATTTAGGATATTAAACAAAGTTTCAGATATCAGATACATATACGGATACCTTATCTGATAATTTCTTCTTATCGGAAGCAAATACGGGAGTACCACTATCCTAATTATCCGATATCCGATAACATAAATATATGTATACAAAATTATTATTATAAGTTGAATTTACCTAATTTTTTTAGATGTGTTGATGATTTTGTTTGAAAATAAATGAAAGAATGGCAAACTCATCAAAATTAATTTTGTGTTACAATTTTGGAATCACGAGAAAAAAAAATGATTAAACACACATAACCAAATTAGATGTTTTTTTTCTTCTTTTTATATGGTTCTTCGGATAATTATCGGATTATCCGATATCCATTAATCTTAACGGATTCGGATACGGAAATGAGTTTCTCTTATCCGTCGGATAATTATCGGATACGAATATCCGGTAAAACTAACGGATTCAGATACCGGACAATCACTAATTGTTCCGTTAAGTACCATTGACATCCCTACCACTATCAACTACCCACCATCACCAGACGCACCACCTTTTAATTGATGAAAGATTAAAAATTGATGACTGTAATAGAATTTTAAGGTTCTTTACAAAAATTGTTTGTTTTTCTTAAAACAACTTCTAGTTTCTATGGTTATAGTTTCACATGTATTCTTCATAGGTCTGTCAATGGATAACCGAATATCTGGCATCTGTTCGAGTTTATACTGAAAATTTAGGATATTTGCTGAAGTTTGGATATCAAATACAAATACGGATACCTTATCGGATAATTTCTTCTCATCGGATACGGAAACGAGAATACCACTATCCTAGAGGATAATTATCCGATATCCGATAACATAAATATATGTATATAAAACTACTATTATAAGTTAAATTTACTTAATTTTTTTAGGTGTGTTGATGGTTTTGTTCAAAAATAAATGAAAAAATGGCAAATTCATCAAAATTAATTTTGTGTTATAATTTTGGAATCACGAGTAGAAGAAATGATTAAACATACATAACCAAATTAGATGTTTTTTTTCTTCCTATATGGTTCTTCAGATAATTATCAGATCATCCGATATCCGTTAATCTTAATGGATACAGAAATGAGTTTTCTTTATCCGTCGGATAATTATCGGATACAGACATCCGATAAAACTAAAGGATTCAGATACAGAACAACCATTATTCGTTCCGTTAAGTACCTTTAACACATCCCTAATTCTTCATGGGTTTTCATTAATATTATGTAATCTGAAGGTTCAATTTGTATTTCTGCAATCTGTCTTATATGATGAATCTTTGTTTAAATAGCTTCTTTACGATGGTATTGCGTGCATGGATGAAAAATTTCTAATCAATTGGAAGTTGGTTGAAGCAAATATTTGATTTATCTGTATGCGTAATTGATGGGTGTATAATCTACATGTTTTGAGTATCATTTTCATACACATATTTGCTAGTTTTTTATGTAAATTACTTTATATCATTGTCACTTTTCTATTTTATCTCTCCTATTAGGTGAATCATCCAAAAGGAAGTGGAACTTGTTCAAATTCAGGATTTTTTCACACCATGTCGAAGAGAACGAGAAAACGAAGCTAACGACGAAAGAATGGAATCATCCCGACTTCGTATGAAGAAGATATGGGTGAAAAGGCGAAGTACAGAAGCAAGTCGTCCAAATTTGGACGACTGATAAACACATTTTTGTGTCTAAATTGTTCTCAATTTCATATTTTGTTGGTACTCAATTTTGTACTTATCATGGGTTTTTATGTCTTTGTAGGTATTTTTGAAAATAAATATTTATGGAAAAATAGGCTTGAAAAGTTGTTATAGGCACCAAATATTTTTTTACTAAAGGCACCTAGCTCTTGGATTAGGGGCACCCCTTCCCTTTGAATTCAAATGAGAAAAAGGTGGGAAAGTTACTTTACGTGAAGAAAAGAATCTGAATTTTACTGAACCGAGTTTAAAGGGAAACGGAAGGTGTTTTCAACTTCTCAAAGGACAGGATAATCTAAACATGTCATTAGCATTGATTCAGGCCGAAAAAAAAGGGTTGAAAACTTTTTTTGTTGTCGGAAACAAATAAAGTTACGAGAGGAGATAAATTCGAGTTGGATTTGGTTTCGGGAAGTTGTTGAGAGTTCTTATCAGTTAGGGAAAGCTTATTAGGGTTTCTTACACCTATATATAGCCAAGAGATCGAAGAAAAAAAAAAGGAGAGAGAGGGAGCCGGAAAATTCAGAACAAAAAGTTTTTTTTTTTTCGTGAAGAAGAAGAAGACGAAGTACATACCACAACTGAGAACTGTCATAAAACACGTGGCGTATTCTTCTTAGCTTTACTGCAACGCAGAATAATTGTTTACGTTTGTTGTCTTTTCTTTGTTTACTGTGACACAGAACACGCTGATAGCAACACTTATATCTGTATCAAGTGTTTTGTGTCAATTTTTACTCTTCTTTTCTTCTTGTAAACACTTGTGAGCTATAGATAATTGTTTGAGAGAGTGTTTGACATGAGGAGCTAGACCCCATTGCTGAGGCGACGGAGGAAGCCATTTTTCCAATAATAAAGTGGTATATTTTTAATTAATTTTTATAATTCGTTTATGTTTGTTTTGAATTAAATTTGAAATAATGATTTTTATCAATTAGTTGTGTTTTCTTTTGATGGGTCATGCTTAGTTTAGGGCTATTGATGTCTCATACTTTTGATTTACAACTATTATTTTGAAAATCTAACTTTGTCAATATTTAGAATCAATTGAATGTATGAGTTGCAAGATAATTATTAATACTAAATCACTTGAAAAATTGGCTAATGGTGGAATCGTTAGTCTCAGTTCTTTCCATAATCTTAAATCAATTTTAATTTAATCTTCTTTATTGTTAGTATTAAAAATTAGGTTTAAAAATCAAATCTTCACAAATCAGAGTATCGAATCTTTTACCACTATTCTAAAATACATCAACGACCAGGAGCAAGGATAGTCAGCCAGACTTGGCCGACTAAAATCCAGAAGAAAAAGAAGAAAAAGACCGATATTAGTTCATTCTCGGATGACTACGAAGAAGGCTAGTTGTTCATTCATGGACGACTATAAAGAAGGCTAGTAGTCTAGATCCGGACGACTACAAAGAAGGCTAGTAGGCCAGACCCGAACGACTAGGAAGAAGGATAGTCGGCCAAACTTGGCCGACTGAAATCCAGAAGAAATTAGTTTTCTAGTCGCTTGGGAACGACAAACTAGGATGGCATATGGTCGTCCAGACTTGGCCGACCAGGCTCGGATGGTTGTGGATTTTTCTCTTTTATGCACCAGTTTGATATTTTTGGAACCTATTTTAACCGGGATTTGAGCACAGGTTCTTTTATATTTAAAATACTATATAAGAGACACTTCTAAGGAGATTGGGGAGTTCATATATCATATTATATCTTTTGAGGAAAGAAGAATCTTTGGAGTTGGAAACTCTTCTACAACCTAGGGTTTGCTTTACTTTTCTACTTATTATTTTTCCATAGATTTTAAGAAATCCATGAGTAGCTAAACCTTTCATATTGGTTAAGGATATAGTCGGATATCACAAACATGCTACTAAATTAATACATTAGTTTTATCATCTTAATCAAATCATTATTGTCTTGTTCTACTATTTATGATCTCCAAGTAAGATTGTATGAATGTTTATTTAGGAGCGCTACTAGATAACCACAAATGCATAACTATTGCTAGCCTAGGGTTTTGAGATACATAATTGTTGATGAACCTTGTCATAAGTAGCATGATGTGATTATCAATTGTATTCAAAATCTTTGTGTGATTGCATGTAGAAGCTTGATCTATGTTAAATAGATTATTCGTAGTATATATATTGCATTGGTTAGCCTAATTCATAGAACTTAAAGCTCTCAAGGGATTAAACTTGATAGCACGTTGCATTAGATTGTTCTTTGAGTAGTAATTACATACTCATCGTATAGTATGTGATGACATGAGGAGTTTACCGAAGTATGCTCTCGACGAGATGCTCTAGGGCTCTTGATAATGAATGATTAAGTGACAACTCTAGTTATTACTGAAAGTGCATGTATTATGATTGAAGATGAACCCTTAACCAGTACTCTAAACCTATTGATTCTCTTTACTCATTATTTGTTAGTATAATTACTTTAGACTTGAATTGCAAAATTCCCCCAGTTTACTTAAGTTTTCAATTACGAATAACAACCCATATCTCCCCGCGGATCGAATTTGTTCTTATACCTATACTCTTATTTATAATTGTGAAGTTTATTTGGCTGACAGCTGACCAATAATATTGTGAATTGCTTGATTTATCTGTGCATGATACTGTGATTTTGTTGGAAGAATAAACTTTTTGAAAAAAGTTTAAACCAAAAAAAAAACCTAGACCGACTGTATCGAGTCGGACCATTTTAAAACCGAACCGTAGTTTGGTCGGTTCAGTTGTGGTTTTAAAATTGAAAAATGGTCCATGGTCGGCTCGGTGGTCGATTTTAACTAAAAATCAAATCGACTAGCCGATATACATATCTAAATATATCATACCATGTACAAGAGTATCTTATACTTGGCGTTATTGGCTTCCACCAAGACAATACGTTAAAATTGTCAACAAGTGGTTCACAATCATCTTTCTCATATCACTTTCAACCATATCTTCATCTTGCTCATATAAACTCTCAAGAATAAATTTCACTCCATCTTTTTTTCCATGAATCAAGTAATTAATCGAGCAAAAAATAAGACATAATAATTTCAATTTTTGGTTGTTAACATTCTGGTTGTCAGAGAACTATAATTTTAATTTTTGGCAAAACTGGATCAAGTAAAGACTGTTAAAATTAACTAACTCATAACCTGACGAACTTAATTGACTACAAACGGAATAAATGAATGACACGGTTGGGTTCGTTTCTTCCTTCAACGGAATACAACCAATCTTCTAGCTATGAAATCCATACCCCACAAAAGCCTGAGACTCGATGTCGAGAACCGATGTAAGCAAAAAGATAAAATACATAGGAGAGCATCTTATTCATCTATAACTTAGAAAAGAAAATCAATAAATAATACGTTTCACAGGTTTTGAAATGAAACGGCACTTGCATCACGCACCTTTGCAAGTTTTGATTATACAACGTGAAAGAAATTTTGTAAAATAATATATGAATGAATATAATTTTGTCTTTTCACAGAACAATACCCAGAGAGTTTCTGTTAACCGGGTGGCCTATCTAGTGACATGGGTGGCCGGTGTATCAAAGCCTAATTTATTAGGTCGGGAGCTCACCTCCACGTTGAGGTCAAGAGTCAAAAGTAAAGTACGCCGCGAAATCTAACACTATATCATCACACGTAGGCATATATAATTACAAAATCTTTCCTGATCATGAGTTCGAACCTCACAAATACCAAATTGTAATCCCGCCAACGGATGACAAATCCTACTCTAGATTTCCTCCGCATTTTCTCTCCTTCCTAAAATCCTCATTCTCCTCTCTTTTTTCTCCTCTTTCTCATGATGGAGTATGATATTCAAAATCAAAATCACTCGTTTTGATTTGATTCCAAATGGAATTTACAAAATTCAATCCAAAGTTATCCAGATTAACGTTTTGTGGTAGTTAATTCAGTTAAATTCTACACCTTTAAATGATTTTGCGGTCTTCTTCTCCGTTTAATTTCTCCACTGGAACTGGAATTGAAAGTAAGTTGTTTCTTGGAATTCTTCTTTCACATAGTAATACTAGTTCTCATCATAGAAAAAGAAGAAGAAGATTGGAATGTGTAGGTTGTTGTATGCTCCCAACCAATACTGGTGGTGGAAACCCTAATAATTTTGGTATTACTGATTCTGATACGCAGAGTGTTGTGAAATCTCTAGGGTTTTCAGAGGAATTAGATGATGATTATAGAGAAATTGAAACTGAGAATTCGATACATATACCGTCGAATTTCACTAGTTTTCAACAAGATCCATTGGTAGCTAAGCTAAGAACACAATTAGGAGTGATTCATCCAATTCCATCGCCTCCTCCGATAAATCGTAATATCGCCGGTCTTTTTGTGTTTTTTTTCTTAGTAGGAGTTGTTTTTGATAAACTATGGACATCTAGAAAGAAAATTGAGTTGAAAAGAGATAAACCAGCTAGTTGGCCTCAAGTGCCTACTAGTTTTTCGTTGTTTCTCGAAAAGGATTTGCAGAGAAAAGAATCGGTGGAGTGGGTTAATATGGTTTTGGGGAAGTTGTGGAAAGTCTACAGAGTTGGTCTTGAGAATTGGTTAATTGGTTTGCTTCAGCCTGTTATTGATAATCTTAAGAAGCCTGATTATGTTGAGAGAGTTGAAATTAAGCAGTTTTCGTTAGGGGAAGAACCTCTTTCCGTCAGAAATGTCGAGCGCAGGACTTCTCGTCGGGCTAATGATTTGCAGTAAGTTTTTGTATACATTGCTATCTTGAATTTATAGTAGGCGTACCATTTGTTGTTAACTGTATGTAGCTGTAAAATGTCTCCTTACATTGCAAATGGTAGGAAAAGACTGAATATTTGTATCCTCCCTTGGAGAGAGAAAACAATTACATTTCCTTGTAGTTAAGTTCTAGGGGAACTCAATATTGGTCGTTCTAATGAACCACTGGAACTTGTTCTGATTGTTTGCGTCGTTTTTTAACATCCTCCAGATACCAAATTGGACTCCGTTATACTGGTGGTGCGCGTATGTTGTTGATGCTCACGCTCAAATTTGGGTTCATTCCAATTAAAGTACCAGTTGGTATTAGAGATTTTGACATTGATGGAGAGTTATGGGTGAAATTGCGCTTAATACCAACAGAACCTTGGGTAGGAGCTGTCTCATGGGCTTTTGTTTCGCTTCCGAAAATAAATTTCCGGTTGTCACCATTCCGTTTGTTCAATGTCATGGGTATGTGTTTTACTTTGGTGTTAATTTAGCGTCTTAAGATTTAGAAATCACTTCTCCATCCTTTATCTATATTGTTCCTTCTAATATGTATACAAAATGGGCCTTTTGAAATCACTTCTCTTTCAGTACATGTGATTCAATATATGTGAAGTTCCTGTGTCACAATTACAAACAGAAACTGATATAACTCATTTCATGTGCATGAATTGGGACTTACTACCAGCAATTCCTGTTCTCTCAATGTAAGTACACTATCTTTTGATATAACTATAAGTGTAGTTTCTTACTTATTAGATGTTAGCAGTTGTTGTATGTGGATTAAACTATACGTACAGCCCATTCCTAATTTTAATGACGGGCATATCATCTTTGTGGCATCTAATCATGCTCAAATGAAGGGAAAAGCTACAGCCTAAAACCCCACCACCACGCCCACACCCCACCCTCTTTACTTTAGAAACAACTGAGTGTGTTATGGAAGAATGAATATTTAAGCTATTCAGCACACAAACAAGACTATTTTCCCTTTCACAACTTTAGGCAACATTATCCGCTATTAAAACTAACAGTACTATTTTTTGGTTTGGACAAGGTGAATGTTATAAGAGATGCTTTCTTATGTATTTAGCTAGTTTCTTCTGTTACTGACTTCTTCTTTATTTAGTAAGTAAATTCACTTGGTTTCACATATATAGGTTCTTGACGAAACTCCTCACTGAGGATCTTCCTCGGCTCTTTGTGCGTCCAAAAAAAAGTGTTCTAGATTTCCAGAAGGTAACAGCTGTTGGTCCTGTCTCAAATGATATAAAAAATGTTGATATTCAGGATTCAAAAAAGGATTTTGTTGGAGAACTGTCAGTGACTCTAGTTGATGCTCGGAAGCTTCCTTACCTTTTCACTGGTAGCTAATCTCCTTCCATTAACAATCAATTATCTTGGAATTCATTGTGTTTTTCATTTATTAACCCCGATTACTTCTACGGCCATGTGAAATGTGGTGGGTGGGGTTGAACATGTCATTTTCTTCTCGTCAATAATTCATGGAACCAGCGACTTCTTTTGGTCTATTATCAGCTATGACATGTAAATGCATAAAATGGAAGTTGGTGGATTCTGGAGATTCTATATAAACTTTGCAGAATGGACGTGAGCCCTACTATAATACCCTAATTGTTAAAGTTAATGCCTCTCTTAAATTTCATATGTTTGTCAGGCAAAACGGATCCATTTGTGGTTCTAAGCTTAGGTAATCAAGTAATGCGCAGTAAAAAGAACAGTCAAACCACAGTTATTGGGCGACCTGGTGAACCAATATGGAATCAGGTGAAATATCCTATCATTTTCTCTAACTTTATCTTCTCAATTCAATGCTTCTGTATGGACTTGCTGATTTGGAAATGGTCAGTGTTGAAGTATGTTATGGTCAGAATTCTCAACTGCTAAGCTTACACAAGTGTTAGTGAGTAAACAGATGTCTTTGCTTGTTGTCAGGATTTTGATATGCTTGTTGCAAACCCAAGGAAGCAGAAATTACAGATCCAGGTCAAAGATGGTCTTGGATTCACAGATTTGACAATTGGTACTGGGGAGGTAAAGTTCTCTCCATCTTGCAGATGCTTAATAATTCTCTTCCAATCTCTGAAGGATTTCAGAAAATAGAGTTTTCTTCTTCTTCTTCTTTTGCTGTACTGTAGTCTAGGATTGTTTTCTCTTTCCTCTCTGGATACAATTTCACTCCAGCGGAATTTGATTTTTGTGATCCAGGTTGAGCTGGGATCTCTTAAGGACACTGTTCCAACAGACAAGATTGTAGTCCTCAAAGGAGGCTGGGGTCTATTTAGGAAGGGTTCTGCTGGAGAATTATTACTCCGCTTAACATACAAAGCCTATGTTGAGGATGAAGAAGATGATAGAACCAAGGAAGAATCTGTAGATCCTGATGTTTCCGATGACGAGATGTTAGATTCCGACGAAGCAGACACAAGACTAGAACAGCCTCAAGGTACCTCGGATGCAACAGAGAAAGAATCTTTCATGGATGTACTTGCAGCTTTGATCGTAAGCGAGGAATTTCTTGGGATAGTGGCATCTGAAACAGGAAATTCAAAAACTATTGAAGATGTCACAAAATCGGCATCTCGGGCACAAACACCTGATCGTCTTACAGATACTGTACCCCCTGGTCCAGGAAGTGGTGTCGTTAGTCCTGAAGGTAATTTGGGTTGCATTTATTGTTTTCTGTTCAGATTCCTCTCACAGCTTATAACTTGGTTAACCCCCCATCATTTTTGCATGGTGTACACCTTCCTTGGGAATTGGAATGCTCATATAGATGATCCAAGGGCTGATCTCTTTGAAGATGTTATACTTCACAAGTAGCTCATTCCCACAGAAATCAGCCTTTCTGATCATCTCCATGTGGCACCTGCTAGCTGATTTAAGGATGAGTCGGGTTGAAATTTACGGCCCAAATAGTTATTTAGGGCTAATTACATGTAGTTTGCCATTTTTTGTCTCAGTTGCGCTTCAACTTTATGCATTCTACCTGTGCAGATTCAGCATTGTTTTGGTTTGCGGTGATAACAAGTGTCTCGGTGCTGATAGCATTCAATGTGGGTGGTTCAAGTTTCTTCAATCCTTGATTCATTACAGGCTGGACCTGTGAAGAGCAGGGCTCCTAATTAAGATGCTACATCTATGAAAGAAGAAAACGTAGATGCTTACTTCGTGAAAAATATACTTCAAGTGATTAGCATTCAAATTTCGAAGTTAAAGTTAGGTCTTTTAGTGTGGTGAAAAACAATGATTGTAAAAATTCACAAGCACTAGTTAATGGTCATATAGTTGATAACAGTTGCCACAGATACAAGTGACGCCGCAATGTATTCCTATTCAAGCCAAAACTAAAGGAGGAAGACACCCAACAATTTTCTATTATTTCTTACAAGACATAAGACCCCATTTAGAAGACTGTTCACATGCTGCGGGAATAGGCCACAGATTGAACCAGGACTCCAGTAGTATCTGTCTGAGGTGTTATTGTACAATAGTTATTTTTTTGTTTAAGCATCTGCCAAATGAAAATGAAGCAGCATTTTTTTTTTCTGTGTTATCGCTTCGACACTAAAAGATTTACGATTCTTAATTCGTATTTCATACTGTATCATGATTCATAAAGAGCTTACAACTTGTATTCTTTTGGTGCAGCTTGTGTTTTTTTTTCTGAAATATCAACATTGTACTCCTTTCATATATAAAAGCGATTTTTGTTGTAAGAGATTGGATTCACTAACAAAACCTACATGTACACCCATGTTAGAATGTGCCTTGCATTGCGTACAGTTCGCCCACTTTGATAATCCCTACTAAAGCAAATACAATCTAACGCCACAACAATTTGTAGGTATCAGGAACAAAACAGTTTCTTATTCAAAACTATTTCAATCACAGAGAACATGAGTATGCAACATATTATTCACCTAACAGGCTAGGTGACTCCTAAGAAAGAGGAAAACAACTAATCAAAAAAAGATAAATATAGAATATATAATTCTAATCTTCTAATATCTAATATCTAGAAGAGACTTATTTAAAGTTTCTCACATTCTCCCAAGGTGGTGCATAAATATCGGTCATGCCAACTTGCTTACTATTTTTTTTGTTAGGACGGGGGTTATATTTAAAACAGGCTTGAGTAAGCCCTTTGTAAGAATGTTTGTTGTTTGTTGAGTAGCCGGCATAAATAGTAAACATATTGCTCATTCTTGATTTTTTCTTTTTATGAAGTGTCTATCAATTTTTATATGCTTTAGTCTATAATATTGCATTGGATTCTACGCAATGCTTATGATTGCCTTGTTGTCGCAATAAAACTTCATTGGTCTACTCACAGGCAGCGATAATTCTTCACTGATTCGCTTCAATCATATAAGTTCATAGACTCCATCAGACATGGCTCAAAACTCAGCCTTTACACTGCATATTGTAACCACACTTAGTTTCTTGTTCTTTCAAATAGCCAGATTTCCACACATATATGCAATAACTAGAAGTTAATCTTGTATATTTAATAAAAACCCCTGATATGCATCTGTAAAAGCTTCAATTCCTTTTTGATCATTCTTCTTGTACAACAAACCTAGTCCAGGTGATCCTTACAAGTATCTCACAATCCGATAAACTATGTCCAAATGTATTTTTTCAGTGGAGAATGTATGAATTGACTTGCCCGGCTAACAAAGAAAGCAATACCGGGACGAGTATATGAAATAAATTAGTTTCCAATAAGCCTTTGGTCCTCAGTTGTGTCAATTGGTTGACTTTCTCTATGAACTCCAAGTCTATTATTAGCATAAATGGGTGTATGCAACTGGTTTACAACCACTTAAACCAACCTCATGAAGAAGATCCACCACATACTTGTGTTGTATTACCACTATGCTTTACTTGATCATACAATTTCCATACCTAGGAAATATTTTAAGGGTCATAAATCCTTGGTTTCGAACTCCTTAACTAATTTTTCCTTCACCCAATCCAACTCACTCACATTATCATATGTCATTATGATATCGTCAACATACAGAATCACTACCACCACCTTCCTTTCGTTAGAGTGTCTTGTGAAAATTGTGTGATCTCCTTGATCTTGAGTATATCCTTGTTTTTTTACGACCTGGGTAAACCTTTTGAACCAAGCCTAGGAGATTTTTTTAGGTCATAGAGAGCTTTCTTCAGCTTGCATACCTTTGAACCAGACTTCTCCTTAAACCCTGATGACGGTTTCATATAGACTTCCTCCTCGAGATCACTATTCAAGAAGGTGTTCTTGATGTCAAGCTGGTATAAATTCCAATCAAGATTGACATCAATCGGCAATTAAGAGAAACCAGACAATTACTACACAAAAACAACCCTTTTGTAACGCTTATAGATGTTGCTATGAATTTAAAAGTTGCTAAATCGTGTTGCAAATTTTTGTGCAACGTAAATCGTTGCACAAATTAAATAGAGCAACGTATATAAATATTGCTCAAATGGTTTTATAACGCTTTATTTTTCCATTTCGTGTAACATATATACTAATTTATGCAACGTTTATATCTTGCTTATTATAGGAAATTTCTGCAACGGATAATATTCCTACCTTTATATTCGTTGCAAAAAAATCTAATTAAAAAAGAAATTGCCGGCTGGACTTCCGGCAGATTTCTGCACCTGAATATATATTGATTCTGCACTTGCATATACCATTCTAGAAATATATATCTGCATATACCATTCTATTGGAAGGAATTACAACAAACATAACATATTTGATTGGAAGGAATTACAAAAACATTTGATTGATCATCATGTATTACAATCAAGAATATTTTTAATCAGCTAGGGGACAAGTAAAGCACTAAATAGCAGGAAAGCAGCAAGCATAGCTGATCCAATAGCAAAACCCTTGGTGGTAGCCTTTGTTGTGTTCCCAATAGCATCAAGAAGGTTGGTGATCTCACGAACACTTTCGGGCTGGAAAAGACATGAAAATTTTAAATCACTAGCATAACAAACTTTTATCTTCTTGATAAATGATTAATTTTTATATCAAATTTATGAGATGTTACACCTGTTGGCTCATCTCAAATATTCCACCGGCATTATCAGATCGGACCAAACATATCCATAGTGAAAACATATGCAGTTGTGCTAAGCATACCCATTGAAACATAGACAACTTCTTATAGCTGCAAAGCCTTTGGTGTGAGTCCCCACCACATATTATGATAAACTCTGTCATTTTGCTCCGCCCATTGTTTAACATTAATTAAGCTCTGATGGTCTGTAACACCATAAACCACCTACCAAACAACATAAGATAATCTTTTTTAACATTTGTGTATATAAACATCTGACGATGAAGGATATCAGGGCAAAATTACTCTAACTTATAGTAATGTCGTATTCGAACGCAAGAAATTCTACAAGGAAAAACCATTAAAGTTTTACCGAAGTTTGAAGTTATGAAAAGGATCGAATGCAAGAATAAATCCACGAAAAGCATTTATTTTGATAACAAGTAGAGGAATCAGAACAATACAATGTTCCTACTTTACCTTTGCTGGTGTAGCTTCTCAGACAAAGGATCCAGAACCTTATCCAGTATTGCTACTTCAATACTTCTCGTTAATTCTCGGCATTGCTGAACTTTTTTACAGATTTCTTAGTGCTTGTTTTGCAGGTGGTGGAGAAGGAAACATGAAGAAAAAAAGCACCATATACAAAGATACTTACCAGTTCACCATAATGTAAATATTCGCTCTAGGAAAGAATATTGACAGAAGAAGCAACACTATACAAAGATACTTACCAGTTCACCATCAAAATCATCCGAGATAAATGAAAGAACTTTGAATTGAGAGAAAATTGTATGTTTTAGAATCAGAGAAAATGAATAAAAACAAGAACAATAAAGTCTGAACGAAATCAGAAAAGCTGTACATGACTTGTTCCTTTCATCTGACTATTTATACAACAGACTAACGTACATTTCTGTTGAGATTTAATGATGCTAATGTGCACATCCTAACAGACCATATGCACTGACATGTGCCTTATTAGCCGTACTAGATGGTATTCTACACTCGGTGTAATCAGGGTGTAAGAAAAACAATTCTGACAGAACTCTCACTGTCTATTATTGCCCCTCAAACTAAAATGGGCAGTTATTGACTGTACATTTAGTTTGTTTCTTAGCTGAATAAATCTTGGTCCTGAGAACCCTTTTGTAAATATATCAGTTGTTTGATCTTGTGTTGGTATGTACTTGATTTGTAATCTATTTGTAGAGACCAATTCCTTCACAAAGTTATAGTCCACAGAAAGATGTTTCATTCTTGTGTGAAATACTGGATTGTTGGTGTAGGAGATTGCACTGACATTATCACATAGTATTCTTGGTACTGTTTGGGAGTGCACATACAATTCTGACATTAACTTTTGGATCCATTGAACTTCAGCAGCTGTATTAGCCAAACTTCTATATTCTGCCTCTGTAGATGATCTTGCAACTGTAGCTTGTTTCTTGCTTGACCAAGATACTGGATTATTGCCTATGTAAATTGAGTACCCCCCTGTACTCCTTCTTGTTAATGCATCACCTGCCCAATCAGCATCTGTGTATGCAGTTATGTTAAGTTCTCCTTTCTTGAAATGTATACCATAGTCTAGAGTACCTTTAATATATCTTAGGATTCTTTTTGCTGCAGTAAAATGTGTCAGATGTGGTTGTTGCATTGCTTGACAAACTTGATTGACTGCAAATGTTATCTCAGGTCTTGTCCATGTCAGGTACTGGAGTGCTCCCACTAGAGACCTGTATATTGTTGGGTTTGGCAGAATTGGTCCAAGTTCTTGTGTTTTTGTTGTTGCAGCTGGAATTGGTGATGCACATGGCTTTGCTCCACCCATTTCATGCTTTTCTAATAAATCTAGAGCATACTTTGTTTGAGAAATGAAAAATCCTGTCATATTTCTTTTTATTTCAAGTCCAAGAAAGTAATGTAGAGCACCCAGATTCTTTATTGGGAAATGTTGTTGAAGCTTGTTGATAACATCCTGACAGTGAGTAAATGAGTTTCCTGTAATCAAAATATCATCTACATAGACTAAAATGTATGTTAGTCTATTCCCTTCCTTCTGAATGAATAAAGAGGCATCAGCTGTTGACAGTGTAAACTCATATGACAGCAACACTTGTTGAAGTTTTGCATACCAAGCCCTTGGTGCTTGTTTTAATCCATAGAGAGATTTATTGAGTTTGCAGACATAATCTGGTTTGGTTTTATCTACAAAACCAGTTGGTTGTGTCATGTATATGTTTTCATCTATTTCTCCATGTAAAAAAGCATTACTTACATCCAATTGAGTAATATGCCAATCAAATTGAGCTGCCATTGCTAGTAGAACCCTTATTGTGCTTGACTTTGCAACTGGACTAAATGTTTCTGTGTAATCTAGCCCTTCCTTTTGATTGTAACCCTTTGCCACTAATCTTGCCTTGTATCTGTCTATAGAACCATCAGACTTATATTTGATTCTAAAGACCCATTTACATCCAATTAGATTCATAGATGTATTATATGGCACTTTTGACCATGTTCTTGCATTTTCCAGTGCAGCATACTCTTCTGCCATTGCTATTCTCCAGTTAGGATCCTTGTTTGCTTGAGTAAAGCATGTTGGAGTTATGGTTGTAAGCATTGCTTGCATTGCAGTTGGAAGAGTATACCTTGTTGAATATACCTTTGGCTTGTGAATCCCTGATTTTCCTCTTGTGGTCATTGAATGTTGATTACTAATAGATGGACATTTTGAAGGTGAGTGATCTAGAGTGTTTGTTGTTTGATTTTCTGGAGATGATGTAGCAGAAAAGGGTACAGAAATGTTGGATAATTCTGCAGGTTTGGATGAAAAAGTAATTGTAGGTAGGAAAGTTGTGTGTTTTCTAAGTAGAAAGATGTTTTCTTTGAATTGAACATGCCTTGAAATATACACTTTTCCTGTTGATGGATCAAGACACTTGTAGCCTTTTTGATTTGAAGCATAACCTATGAAGATACATGGTATGCTTCTTGGTGACAGCTTTGTTGTTGCATAAGGTCTGAGCCAGGGAAAACATAATGAGCCAAAAGATCTTAACAGTATATAATCTGGTTTCCTATGAAGTAGCTTTTCATATGGTGACATGTAATGAATTGACTTTGTAGGTAGCCTGTTTATGATAAAATTTGCTGTTGAGAATGCTTCTACCCAGTAAATATCATTAAGACCAGATTGTATTAAAAATGTTCTGCCAATATCTAATATATGCCTATGTTTCACTTCTGCCAATCCATTCTGCTCAGGTGTATGTGGGCATGAGAATTCATGTTGGATGCCATGCATTTTCAAGAAAGACTTAAGTTGCTGATGTAAGAATTCACCTCCTCCATCTGTTCTTATGCATTTGATTTTATAGTTTATCTGATTTTCTATGTATGTTTTAAAATCATAGAAGATTTGCTTCAACTCAGATTTATCAAATAGAGGATAGAACCAACAAAATCTTGTAAAATCATCTATTATTACTACATAATATTTGTAGCCAGTTAGAGAGTTTACAGAACATGGACCCCAAAGATCCATATGTAGAAGTTGCAAAGGAAAACTGCTGGAACTTATTGATTTCTGAAAAGGTAATTTGTGTGATCTACCTTGAGAACATTCTAAACAAGAGATTGGACTTTGGACAATGTTGGGAAGAGACAGGATTCTAGAGACACATTGTAAAGTCTTGAAAGATGGATGTGCTAATCTTTGATGCCAAGTTTCTGAGGAGACAGATGATTGAAGTGCTGAGTTTGCTTGTAAAATTGGTGATGTCAAGAACTGAATGGGATAAAGACCATTAATGTGTGGTCCTTGTAGTAAGATCCTCCCAGTTGGTAGATCTTTGACAAAGAAGCCAGTAGATGTAAAAGTTAAAGAGCAATTATTGTCTGTTGTGAACTTATGCACAGATAATAGGTTTTGAGTGGCACTAGGGACAACCAACATATTTGAAAGAGTAAATGAATGACCATTGCTTGTTTTTAAAGAAGAGCCAGAATGAGATATACACATACCTTCTCCATTGGTAGTAGTGACTTTGTTGGATCCATTGTATGATGAAAAATGTTGTACTTCATTTTTGTCTGGTGTAATGTGATTTGTTGCACCTGTATCAGCAAACCATGGATTGTGTTCATGTAGGTGTTGGTTTGCAAACATTACAGATAAGCCTTGTGTTTTTGTTTCATTGTGATTGGTAATTAGCCTATCTCTGCAAGATAAAGCAGTATGACCAATTCTACCACATATTTGACATGTGACAGTGTTAGTTGAGTATGAATTATTGAATCTTGAATTGTGATAAGATCCCCTTCCAAAAGTGTTAAAGTTCCTTCTTCCACTGTTTGCATATCCTGGTCTTGAACTGTTGTAGTTTCTTGAATTATTGTTGTAAGTATCATGTGAAGCTTGAGTACCAGAAAATCTTGAATTGTTCCTAAATTGAGATTTTTGCTGTGAATATGATGCTAGAAATGCTTGATTAGAATCGTTCTCCATTTGAGCATTGTTTCTCTGAGTGATTACTATTTCTTCACTCAAAAGATTATTGTGAAGTTCTAAACTGGATACAGGAGGATACCTGTGTCTCATTGCAGTTGTAAAAGGGATATAATCAGAATGTAATGCAGCTAGTGTCACTACTACTATTTCTTTATCTGAGATTGGTTCTCCTGCTGCTGCCAACTGATCTGCTAATGTTTTGATATCATCAATTAAGCTTGAGATTGTCTTATTACCTTGTTTAAGTGCAAGAAGTTTTGTTCTCAGATTTATTGAGTGTGTTGAAGAAATTCTTGCAAACCTTTCTTCTATGCTTTTCCACAGTTGATGAGATGTTTCTGAATTTGCAAAATAGACTATGACTGAGTCTGAAATTGTGCTGTTCAACCACAGTAAAATGGTTGAATCTTCCTCAATCCAATCTTGATATAAAGGATTCTCTATTCCATTGGTTTGATTTCTTGCATTTGTATACTTTTCTGGACACAGAAATGTTCCATCCAAATATTTCATAACCTTGAATTTCTTGATTACTGGAAGTATGAGATGTTTCCAGGTGTTGTAGTTATCTTCTTTAAGCTTGAAAGTTGTTAGACTTATTAACTGATTTAATGGTATTTTTGCCATTGTTGTTGCTGTTGGATTCTCCATTGTTGGAGTAAATTCACAAATCATAAAGTTGTAAAGAAGCAAACTGTGAAAATAAAGATCTAGATAGAAAAAAAAAGAGAGCACCTGCTCTGATACCATGAAAGAACTTTGAATTGAGAGAAAATTGTATGTTTTAGAATCAGAGAAAATGAATAAAAACAAGAACAATAAAGTCTGAACGAAATCAGAAAAGCTGTACATGACTTGTTCCTTTCATCTGACTATTTATACAACAGACTAACGTACATTTCTGTTGAGATTTAATGATGCTAATGTGCACATCCTAACAGACCATATGCACTAACATGTGCCTTATTAAACGTACTAGATGGTATTCTACACTCGGTGTAATCAGGGTGTAAGAAAACAATTCTGACAGAACTCTCACTGTCTATTAATAAACACTATTTTCACATATAAACAAATGTTCTTTGTTTTTGTATTAACAACGTCCTTATTGTTAAGAGGAGCCATGCAAGGAATGTAAAGAACACTCCTGAACTCCAACTCACCCTGTTGGCAATGGCGGTTGTTAGACTTCAAAGTAGAAAAAAAACTATAACATAAAGATAAAAGGCAACCCAAACGGATCACTTACCTCATTGGTGAAGTGGGTGTATGCAAGAGGTTCCAAAAACTCATTAAATGTCTTCTTATAGAATTCCTGATACTCTTCTTTCTCAACTTCCTTTGTGTTCCGCATCTACACATGAACAAAGCAAATGAGCAATAACAATAACTATTGATTGATCAAAGTGATAAGTAGTGAACTTACCCAGATTGGTTTTGTTTCATTTGCTAAATGCCAGTCAAAATATTTTTCAGTTACAGTTTTTGTCTTCTTCTTCTTTTATCCTGAAACAAGATTGATTGCATCAATATTCTGTTTAAACAGAGAATACCTCATGCCATTGATTTAAGAATTTAAAACCATTACTTATGGTTTTGGTTCCTCACCCTCTTTTGGCTCTTCTTCATCCTCCACCTGTAAACAAATTACATTATAGAACCATAGAAAAATAAAATTGGTGTCTAAGAATTATTATCTGAGTTGTACACTTCTACCTTCAACAAACAAAAGATAATTTTTTTAAGCAACAAATGAACCCTCACCTCAACAGTCCTTGACTTTTCTTGCCATGTGTAAATTGGGAATGAAATAAAACGCGAGTAGTTCTTCACCGGGCCTTGGATTCTTGTTGGTTCCACAAATTCATACCTGTCCTCCTCCTGTAAAAAAATAGAATTACCAAATTTTGAATGCCTGTTAGTAAAGACCCAAATTCTTCAATTAAGTATACGAGGAAGATTGTAAATACCCTTAAGTACAAGGTAATTTGTGTTCCACGAGTAAGTAGCTTTTCTGGATCCGTCTCTTCCCTAATGACATAAGAGCTAGTATCAGCTAATGCTTCCCAGACATACTGCTTGTCTAATTTTGGCTTATTTGTTGATACAACCACCTGCTGCCAGTTAAAGAATACCACGAAATTAACACCAGTGAATTCCGTGAAACCTTCCTATGAATATGAGTGCAATGAAATCAAATATACATAAAACATACCCTGTCGGCAACAAGGAAAGCAGAGTAAAATCCAACACCAAACTGCCCAATCAAACCATTGTCTGTACCAGAATCCTTATTTTCCTGCATAAGATTCCACAAGGTAATCAGACAAAGACACTTAACCTACACACCAAAATGCAAAAAACTAGTTATCATGGTGAAAATCTGAGGACTTGTAGCAACAAAAGACCTTCAAATCTTTCAAGAACTTAGACGTTCCACTCTGAGCGATAGTTCCAAGACAGTCAATGAGTTCTTCTTGTTGGAGAAAAATGTATTTGAAAATTAAAATTGATATTCTTGGTAGGATTGGATCAGGATCAATGGGACACTAGCTCATAAATTGGGTGGAAACATCATTTTCATTTTCACTAATTTGTGAATGGAGAACCTTTAGTTAGTCTCACATTGGACAAACTAGAGATGAGTTCTCCCATATTACCACAAAATTTGCAACTAAGGGAGGGCCCTTAGGGTTTGTATGCTTTTGAGGTTGAGGGAGGACTAAGGCAATGGGCTAGTGGATTAATGCATGTTTTTCACAAATGTGCGGTGCTTCGCACCGAAGCACGCACGCGGGTCGCGGGCTTGCGGTGCTTGCGTGTGCCTGGCGTGCCATATCAAGTTTATTGCATTAGATAAAGCAGGAGAGGAAGCCACTTGGCTAAGATGATTTTTAGAAGACATTCCTCTCTTGCATAGGCCTATGCCAGCTATATCTATACATTGTGATAGTCAAGATGCAATAGCTAATACTAAAAACAACAACTATAATGGAAAGTCTATACATATTCATAGAAGACACAATTCTCTAAAACAACTAATCTCAACTGGTGTTATTTCTGTTGACTTTGTGAGGTCTAAAGAGAATATCGCGGACCTTTTGACGAAAGGTTTGTCCAAGGAGATAGTTAGTAATGCATCGAGGGGGATGGGGCTTAAGCTCATCAAATAAACTTTCCATGAAGGACACTCAACCTTGCTGACTGGAGATCCCAAGATCAAGGTTTCGAATGAGACAACTAATTTGTGGTGGGTTAAAGGAAACACTATCAGAGAATTTCATTCCCTGTCCCTTCCCTATGGTGTAGACGTGATAGTGTGACTGCATGTGAGGATGACTTATCATTAAGTCTTAGTGAGTTCTATAGTTTCAATTTAAGATTGAAGTGGGGTGTAGCAGTAAACACTCTTGATAGAACTCACCTATCTGAATGAGGAAGTGAGTCGCTTCCTATGAGAACTGAGCTGATTCTCTAGAGCACAGAGAAACGGGATATGTCCAGGGCCAAAATGGACACAATGGCATGAACTTCACAGCACTTTCAGAGATATCTTGCGTGGAAGCTATTGATGAACTACACCAAACGATGGCAGTTCAAGACATCGCGTTCACTGTCCATCAAGTAGTTCCAGTAATTTCTCACTAAGCAAAGGTTCAAGACCTTATGGAAACCTATTGCCTAAGAGGTATTTCTCGTTTTCTGATTTCTGATTTTTTATCGGTTTCTTCATTCATGTGGGGGAT
>JAJJMC010029518.1:265786-339697 GCA_023531435.1 Papaver californicum
AGGGCCCTTATGGTTTAGATGCTTTTGTGGTTGAGGGAGGACTAAGGGAATGGGCTAGTGGATTAATGCATGCTTTTCACACATGTGCGGCGCTTCGCACCGAAGCACGCACGTGGAGCTTGCGGTGCTTGAGTGTGTTTTTACGTGTGCTTGGCGTGAGCCTGGTGTGTGCCTGCGTGTTCCCTATCAAGACTTACCGTTTTTGTGAGTTATTTCCTAAAACATAAAGATTTGTTACCGTTTTTTCCAAACCGTGATTAATACAATTTAATTCAAATTTATTTTCACATTCATTCGAATTCAATTCCTCTCACATTTTCGCCTATAAAAGCAAATGGTTTTCTTCATTTCAAACCATCCCAGAGCAGGCTACTATCCCTCGCTCTTTTCCCCTCTTCTTGCTTTGCTTGCGCAGTGAGTGTTTATTTAATTTTTTCTTTTTCTTCTTTGTCTAAATAATTGTTGTTAAGTTCTAGAGGGTTAATTGAGTTGTGCTAATTCAATTAATAACGGGCAGTTCTATCTTGGACACAAGTTCTCAGTAGGGGTATAACATCACTCATTCTTGAGGAGTACCAGAGAAATATTGTTTTAAGGACAATTTGCTGAGCAGGTGGCTCTGTCCAATTTGTGCATCAATATCAGAGTGATTTTATTTTTCTAACGTTAACAGTTTCATTCTTCTGTTAAGTTTATTCCATTGTTACAGATTTGCGACAATACTTCTCTCGTCATTCCAATTCCTGTATCACTCCATACAAAACTGAAACCAAAAAGTACCCAAACATACCACTTAGTAAAATTTGTTGCTTAACCAAAACATACCAAAACTGAAACCGAAAAGTACCCATGCTTTAAAACTACTCCTTACAGATAAATAAACTCTACACACAAATGATAGAACACAAAGCCAAAAAGAACATCAGATGACTCAAAATCGACCCCAAAGCTACAAACCCAGCCTTATACACACAACTGAATCATTCACAATACCTTCAACAAATCATTAAACTTGAATCAAAACACACCCAATTCTTCAAAACTACATATTACAAAAAAGGAATACCAAAATCAAACCCATAAATCTTTCAGATACTATTCACATAGTTGGGTCAAACTGAAACAAACTATCAAATGATTTTGGATAAAAAATAACAAATAAAATAAAAATTAACCAGCAGTAGCAGTAGTTGAATGTTTATACCTAATGATAATTCACAAACTACTACTGAATCAACCATTAAATGATTTGATTTTAGATTTCAGGAAAAAATTGATTTTCTATGTTTAGGAAGATTTCAAGTTTCTAGATTGTAGATCAACATTTCTAGAAGATAGGTTTTGATTAGATTATATGAGTTCTTGAAATGAAGGTTTTGACTTCAGAAAAACCTAAAATCTAAGCAGATCTATGATGAAGAAATAGAGAAAAGCTTTTCTCTTCTCTCGGGAAAAATTCTGTCTGAATAGAAGAGAGTTCCTTTATATGTTTTTATTATTTTTTGAGGATATGATGCTGATGCTCCAGCTCTCGTCCGCGATCTCTAATGAAGAAATAGAGAAAAGCTTTTCTCTTCTCTCGGGAAAATTTTTGCCTGAATAGAAGAGAGAGAGAAACATGTGTGAAAAAATAAAAGAAATATAAAAAAAATCAGAAAATTAAATAGAAAACCGAACTACTAAAAGCCAATAATATACAGTAGATTACAGAAATACCATAATGTACAACGGTTATACACGTTTCAAAAGCGTTGCTCCACTAATTTATTTTAATAAATCAAAATTATTTAATTTGCGCAACGGATTTCTTGGTGCGCAACGGATATAGAAGTTTCAAATTGTGCAACGTCTATATCCATTGCGCACCTCCGAAATAAGCGTTGCTAAAACCAGGATGTGGTGTACTGAATATTTAGTTTTGCAATATGTGCGAAGGTCTCTGTGTAGTCAATGTCGTAAGTATAGGTAAATCCCTTTGCAAATAACCTTGCCTTATACCTTTCTAGACTCCCATCATAATTTTTTTTCACTTTGAACACCTACTTATACCCGACAAGAGACTTTCGTTTTGGTAGGTCGATATTTTCCCATGTACCATTCTTCTCAAGAGCACCCATTTCTTCATGGATTGCCCTATACCACTCCAGAACTTGTAGGGAATCCTGCACAGTCTTGAGAATCTCCGTAGATGATACATGAGAAGTGAAGGAAAATAACGAAGATGAAAGACGTTCAAAGGAAACTAACTTTTATAAAGGATATAAATGACGACTTATACAACATCAAGCCTTTCTACTGGTAATAATAGCATTCAAATTAGATGATGGAGTGTTGTCTTGAGGTAATAGATTCATTCCAATATAGAAGATTTTTTTTTTTTTTTTTATGTGTGTGTGAAGTGTTCTTCTCGAATAAATATTCCCAAAGAGTTTTGTTAGAGATTCTGGTTCGATGAGAGAATTTAAAAGGCTCTTAGGTACTGGGGATAAACTTAAAATCCTACTGTCGAGTATTAGCTAAGTGTTTGAATGATCTTTTTTCAAAATAAGGTGAAAATCTGTTTCAATATTTGTTGCGTTGTTTGGAAGAACTTCTTGATTCGGGTCTTCCAAAATACACGGCTGATTATTGTTTTTAACAGAATTGAGCTATAGGTTTGAACTTTGAACCGCATTGTCATTTACAAAACGTAATTGTAAAACATATTTTTCCAACTCATCTAATTCCACACGTGTATTCAGATTTTGGGATCCCCTTAAAATCGAATCTTCTCCTAAATCATCGCCCCGAAGATGATATTTAAAAACGGTTCAGATTCGAATTTTTTTACATCAAAGGTTAAATAGGTTATTTGAAAGATAGGGTCATAACACTTGTAACCCTTTTGAGTAGCTGAATATCCTATGAAAACCCCCTTTTTGGCTCAGGGATCAAGTTTGTTGTTGGATTTATATAAAACATAGATGTACAACCAAAAACATTAACGAGTAATGCACTGAAAAATATATCATTTGGAAAGTGATGATAGAGAACAACTAATATGGCGTTTCAAAATTAAAGACTTTCGGTAGAATAAGATTGATCAAGTAGATAGTTGTTATTATTGAATCCCCCCATACATATTTTGGAACATTGTTAGTGAACCTAATAGCTCGAGATACTTCTAAGAGGTGTTTATTCTTACATTTAGTAACTCCATTTTGTATTAGGTGTATCAATGCATGAACTTTGATGAACAATGCCTTTCTCTAAGAAATATTTCTCTAACACACTATTGAAGAATTCTCGCCCATTATCACTTTGAAAGATTTTAATGTTTGTGTTGAATTGGGTTTGAATCATGTTATACAAGTTCTGAAACATTGTTGCCACTTCAGATTTTTTCTTCATTAAGAATACCCAACCTATTTTACTGTGATCATCAATGAATATAATGAACCATCTTTTCCCTGATATTGTTGGAGTTCGTGAAGGTCCCTAAACATCACTATGGATTAGAGTGAATGGCATGGTAGGCTTATATTGTTGGGTTGAGTAAAAAGATGTATGGTGTTTTTCCAAAGTACAAAATTAATTCACACTAGAAAACAACTAAATTTTATTAATAAATAGACTTGGAAAATAGTTTAAGATAATGAAAGCTAGGGAGACTAGTCCAAAGTGCCACAACATTGTTTCATGATCAATAAAAACCGAAACACACTTTAAACAAGAACTATGAGTAGGGAATACATGTTTCAAACCATCTACATATCAGTAAAGCCCATCGACCTCCTTATCATTGCCAATCATCTTCCCCCGAGGCCATATCCCGAAATTCACAATTGGATGAATAAAAGCGGACACAACAGTTAAGTACACGAGTAAACTTGCTAATAGAGAGTAAATTATAAGATACTTAGGAACATGAAGGATATAAGCAAGCGTTAATTGACGAGAAAGTTGGACAAATCCAATGCATGTAATAGCCAAAAATGAACCATCAACAACCCTGATTTGTTTTATTACCAGTGCATGGTCAATAATATTGAAACAATTGATAACAATTTGTCATGTGATCAGTAGCTCCAGAATCAAAAATTCAAACAAACAAAGAACTTATTGAGGAACTAGAGATGGCATTAAGGGAGATAAGACAACTTATGTTACCTTTATGAGCTAAAAAAAGAGGGATTAGCATATGTTTCAGATATTGAAAAAATTGAAGAAGACGCTGAGAAAGATGTTCAACTTGTCCCTTTGTTAAAGAAGACACTCCAGAACTGACTTGTTGCTTTTAAGATTCTGACATGGTTGTTTGCATCGCTCTACTAGCAAAGTTTCTTTTTGGGATTTGCATCCTTCAAGTGTGGGCGTAATTTTCCAGGACTTTTGAAGAGTATGACATGGTTTCTTGCAATGATTACACCATGGTTTCTTTGTCTTTTCTCCATCTACATGAGGTGCATGAAAAATCAAAGCAGAACTCTGATGTTGAATCTGAGTATGTAGCATATCTTATTTTCGAGCCTCCTCTTGCCTCAACACCGAGAATACTTCCCCTAACTTAGGAAGTGGCTTCTTCCCCAAAATCCTACATATTACTTCATCTAAATTGGGGTACTCCAACAAAAAATAGATAAACACGATATTTTTCTTCACGATTCAGAAAACAAGTGCAGTCATTTGGATTGTCCCATTTATCAACATAGCATTGGTCTATAACGCCTTCCACTAGGCTACCATATTATGGAAGTATGTTGTGATGTCTCTCTCACCTTGTTTTGTACTCCACAGTTTAAATTTCAACCCAAATATCTGTGAAGAGTTTTCGAGTTCCGAATACGTTGCATACTGAGTTCCAAATCTCTTCAGCAGTACTCATGAAAATATGTAGGTTTGAGATGGAACTTTCCATGGATTGGAGAAGCCATCCGGTGACCAATTATAGTAAATATGATTTTGAAATGGCCACTTAAATCTATTTCTCAAGTGAATTATAATTGAGTTAACTAAACACAGGGGTTTAGTTGGTGAAACAAAATGAATGGATAGTTAAATTAACGAACAGTTGCGGCCTTACAAAACAGGTTGGTTTAACAACTAACAAAATGAATAGTTGCAATCTTAATTTGAATGAACGTCTCCAATAGCTAGGATCAAAAGGATCTCAACCGTTGCATTTTTTCACTTAACATAAATACTCATTTCTCTTCTCCCATTTCAACAAAAAAAAATTTTGATTGTTGGATTTACAGTTTCTATGAATACATTTTCTTTTAGAGTCTGTAAAAGAGTTTTGTGCTACAAATTTTGAGTTCGTTGTTCGGTGTTAACCGAAGTGCTAAGAATAACATAGAGATATTGTTGAATGCTGGAGACATATGTCATTTACCTGTAATAGTATTATATACAGGGCATCAAATGTATTAAGTAAAGAGATTACTCGCATCAATACACCCAATTGATCGTTTGTTTTACTGATTTCTCTTTGTTAAGGTGCACATTCTCCATCTCTACTTATCTAATTTTGATTGATAAGTTTCAATTATACAAAGTGTTTAGAATTGGTTTGGAGACAATTTGATTGTGTTTTTGTTAAAGTGCGCAAAATTGTGTTTATATCATTCTATATTGTTAGCAAGAACATTTCGTAAGATAGAACCAAAATCTTAGGTTACTAAGTGGGCAGTTTTAGTTTATCTGCATATTAAGTGTTTGTGTTGATGCCAATGAGAACTCATATTATAGTTAAAACATTTTGAGTTACTGATCCACATGATATCATTAACAATATTAACCAAGATTGATGTAAAAGTCCAACAATCTTTAGACATTTGATTTAATTACATAATCTTGGTTATAAACCATATAGTAGTTGTTAAGATATTGGATATTTGATCCTTGTTTAATGTAGTTTCCAGTAGTGGTGTTGATTTTCTCAATCGTTGTTGGTTACTTGAATACGGTAGTGGTTTTGAAATGATCCATTTTATTTGCTTCTCAGTTACATAATACAAAGTATTTTGGAACTTGTTGTTTAATTTCTAATCATAAATCCTTGATTATTTTCTACTGAAAGTCTAACTCTTGGGTTAATTTTAGTACAATGGTTATGAATTTTGTATATATATTTACACAGTTAAAGTATATAGCTAGTTAAGTTCACTCTTAGCTATATACTATAAAATATAAGTTGGTATTTATATTGCATTAAACACTCGGTTAGGAAAGTGGAATTCTCATGAATTTGATGCTTTAATATCAGTTTAACTGCATAACGTGTGAGTATGATGTTTTAATCTTACTTCAACGTATTCTAGCATATATGAAATCTTAAAGTGATTATATAACTTACATCCAGTTCTAAATCTTAAAGTGTTTATATAGCTTCAGTTTCTATATAATTCTTGCCAAATCACCGAATTGACATTCCCTTGGTTTGAGTAATTGAGATATTCAGAATTTGTGAGTAGTACTGTACAGTGGGTTTAGTAGTAACTACAACTGCAAAACTATAAGTTACTAGGGGTGTTGCTTCATTTAGGACAATATCTAACGAAACTGGAAACAATTTGAAAATAAGAACTTTTATGCCTAAAACAAACAAGGTTGCTCCTTTGATTCATCTCGTGAATTCTTGTAATATTTGGCATGAAAGATTGGGTCATGTTAATTATGGTTCATTAAGGAAATTATTAAAATGGAATTATTGCCAAATTCGACATAGATTTAACTAAAAGGTGTGAATTCTGTGTTGAGTCTAAGTTTTCTAAACCTCATTTTCATGCAGTTGAAAGGGATACAGAATCATTGGATTTAATTCATATAGACTTGTGTGATTTAAAGATGGTGCAAACTTGGGGTGGTAAAAGGTACTTTGTCACCTTCATAGATGACAGTACAAGGTACTGCCGTGTTTAGGTATTAAGAAGTAAAGATAAGGCTGTTGATAAATTCTAACTTTATGAGAATTAAGTTGAGAATCAACTAATAGGAAGATAATTTTTTTGGAAAACGACAGAGGCACCGAATACAAGTCTACGTTGGATGAGATTTGTGCACAAGTTGGAATCATTCATCAAACAAGGCCTCCTTATTCGCCACAGTCGAATGGTATTGCTAAACCTAAGAACCATACTTTAAAGGAGATGATGAACGCTCTTTTAATAAATTCTGGAGCACTCGAAAACTTGTGGGGGGAGGCTATACTTACAGCAGACTATATCTTGAATAAGCTACCCTACAAGAAAAAGTCTAAAACCCCATATGATATATGGAAAGGTAGGAAACCTTCATATAAATTCATCAAAGTGTGGGGTTGCTTGGAAAAGGTAGCATACCTCTCCCTAAAAGAGTCAAGATAGGACCAAAAATGTTGGATTGTATTTTCATAGGGCACGCTGAGTATAGTAGTGCATACAAATTTCTGGTTCATAAATCAGAAATTGAATATATATATATATATATATACACACATATGTAGATAGTGAATTTTTGACAAGGATAAAATAGTAAAATTATTTCTCAAGAATCGAGTCTGAGAAAATATTACTTCATAATTTTGCAAAAAAAAATTAACAGGTGCCTATCCCTGCCCTCTCTCAGGTGCTTATCCCTGTCCTCTCTCTATATATATGGCCAATTACATATATGATGAAAAATTATTAAATGAATCAACATTCACTACTATACAAAATCATTATAATAGCACAGGTTGCTTACTAGGGCATCCCAGATATTCTATGATTTTTATACAAAATCTCAAGCTACTTGATTAAAAGTACCACAGGTGTGCTCAGACACCAAATCAAGAATTGTGCTAAACACAAAACATAGCTTCTACTAGCTAAATTTAGCCTTGGCCACGTCAATCCTTGCTTAATGAGTCCACCAATGGCATAAACATACTTCATTAGACATTCAAGACGCAAGCAAATGGCCCACAGTCCTAAAAAATGCGTTTTTACACCAAGCTCGTCTGGCGCAATTTTGCATTGCCCTGCACAAAGTCGTGATCTAGGAACAATTGGTAATGAATCAAGGAATGAGTTATATACCAAACTCTTTGTATGGATGCCACTACAACATTCTAAAATATCACATCAATTGGACGAAAGAGCTAAGATGTATGATCAAAACATTCAACTAAGTCCCAGCTGAAAAGTTCCTGAATTTTTCCCGACTTTTGTATGTTTCGTCTTTTTAAGGCCCACAATGAACTCAAAACTCAATTCCTTCCTCGGAAGGAGATAGTTGGTGTTCCGGGCATGAAAAAAATTAGGTTAGATCATCGAAAACGGACTTTGTATGAAGAATTTACAAAGTTTTCAACGAAACCCTAAATCTAAATTTTTAGGGTTTCAAAATTTCATAAGAAATCTCTTGTCCATCCAAGTCCAAGGGGCATATGCCCCATTACATTGTCCATCTTAGGCAAGTCAATGCTAGGCTTCAAAACATGTGTGTCTGCGTCTCAAAAGATATTTTCAAACCCTAATTAGGGTTTGAAAATAAATTTGCAACATTTGTAAACGTTGCAAAACAATGTCAAAAGGTGTTCTAAGCCCTAATTTTTAAACACGTCTTGCTCGTGCTTGCTTGTGCGTCTTGATCCTAAGATAAGACTTGCACGCCTACTCATAGGCCAAGCGTGGACATCATGCTCCTCTCTAAAATTTGTAATTTTACTCTTTTACCCTTAACATGTGAGGCTGAGCACAAGAGTAAAACATGAGCTTCTAGCCTTCTGGCAAACTCTTTCAAACCCTAATTTTTAAAGAGGGAGACATCTCTACCTCTCTTGCTTCCAACTTGTGTCTTAGCCAAGCAGCTAAGCTTACATGACTATTCTCAAGGCAAGACTCGCATGCCTTCAAAAATAAAGCCAAGTTCACATGACTTGTTGGTTGTCATAAATTGATAATTTCATTTTTTTACCCTCAGCATGTGAGGCTGAGTACATAGAGTAAAATATGAACGTCTTGTTTCTTGTTAAAATATTCACGTCCTGTCTCCTATCAAAATATGACGTCTTGCTTCTTGTCAAAAGATAGCATTTTACTCTTTTCCCCTTAACATGTGAGGCTGAGTACAAAGAGTAAAATGTGAGACTCTTACTTGATGACCAAAATTGGTTACTCTTCTTCTTCCTTCACGTGAATACCAGAGCTTGACGCTCTTCATCTCCCTTTCACGTGAATATCAGAGCTTGACACTTCTCATCTCCCTTTCACGTGAATACCAGATCTTGACGCTCCTCCTCTTTCTTTCACGTGGGAAAATTAGGGTTTTTCAAAACCCTAAGCTATGCTAGGCCTCTCTCACATGTATCTTTGTATGAGGCATCACACACAATTTTTCATGCTCAGCAGCATACACTTGTTTCTACAAAATAAACATGTCAATACAAAATTGACTAAAATGGACACACTGCTCCTCACACACAAATAAATACATATTTATTTTATTCTAGTCTGCTAGACTCCTCAGCTAGTCAAGCAAGACATATTTCTAGTCTGTTATACTCCTCAGCTAGTCAACCAAGACATTATTATTTTAGTCTGCTAGACTCATCAGCTAGTCAAGCAAGACATATTTCTAGTCTGCTATAATCCTCAGCTAGTCAAGCAAGACATTATTATTTTAGTCTGCTAGACTCATCATCTAGTCAAGCAAGACAAGTCTCCAGTCAAGAGACCCATTGAGCAAATCTCAATCGACTTAATATCAGTAGTGCTTAATACTACAATATTACATGAGACATCAAATATCACAAATAAGGGGGGGGGGAGGGGGGGTATTCATTAGGGTATTGGTCTGGCGGTCTACGGCATATGGTGCATCAGTGCACCTAGAGAAACTCTGGAAAGATCAATAGCAGTTGAGTAGAGGAGTGGCAAGTTGAGTAACCAACTATTCAACCGCATTTGAAGTGGAGAGCAGTTGTCAATACCTTCTCCACTGCACCACTACTCAACCATCAACAGTTTCTTCCAGAAAAGAGGTCGAGTGGTTACAATAGCTATGATATAAATAGATACTCAATCTATTGAACAAAACAAGTTTCAAGTTTTTACACAACAACAAGTTTACAACTGAACAAGTATGAAACAAAACATTTCAAGTCGATAAACCTTGATCATTCAATCTTCTCACACATAGGACTTGTTCATAGCTATTCACACCAATTACATCCAACAAAGTCTCATAATATGACCTCATTCTTTTCTCGCTTCCCTCCCTAAGACCAGCCCTTCTCCTTCTCATTTTGTGATTGAAGCAAGACTGGAACGACCATAGCTTGGTTTAAGCAAGGATTGTACATATTGATCTCTCAAATCTAAACAAAGTACTTCAATAGTATAGATGTTTAAGGATTGACGAATTATCATTTGCTCACCCCACTTTTCCAAAATTTGTCTTCAATTTGTTTTTCCCCACAAATAACATGTAAACACCGTTCTAGAGTCAAAGGATGCAATATTCTTTGAAAATGTATTTCCATGGAAACAGGATACTAACAATCATCTCAAAAGGGAAAACATCAATGAAGATGAAAATACAAGTGCTTCGCAATCACACGAGCAACAAGAACAAGAAACTGTTGAAGAACCTCGCGAAAGCAAAAGATGTAGAATTGATAAGTATTACGATGAAGATTTTGTAACTTGTATGTTAGAGGATGAACCTCAAACATTTAAACAAGATGTGGATACGCCGGAAGCTCCATACTGGAAAGAAGCCACATAAAGTGAAATAGTTTACATCATGCAAAACCACACATGAGAAATAGTAGATCTACCCCTAGGTTGTAAACCTTTGGGTAGCAAATGGGTTTTCAAACGAAAGTTGAAAAATAATGGAACGATGGACAAGTATAAAGTAAGACTAGTTGTCAAGGGCTTTAGACAAAAACAAGGTCTAGATTACTTCGATACATATTATCCTGTTACAAGGATTACATCCATAAGATTGTTTATTGCAATTGCGGCACTGTATAATCTGGATATAAATCAAATGAATGTTAAAGCTGCTTTTTTAAATGGAGCATTAGACGAACAAATCTACATGTGGAGTGTATGTTATCTTTCTTGCAGTGTATGTTATCTTTCTTCTAAGAATAAGTTATTAGGTTTTCTTTTGTCTTGAATGCTCAACAATCAAAAAATGCGGAGGAGAGGAAGTAAACATGAAAGAGTAGGTGGGATTTATAGAGAATCCAGAATCTAAACCTAAGTCAAAGCAGGTGAATCCAAAAATCGAAAGCATTTTGAAGATTAAATTTATGGATATCAAGGAACACCTTCAAATCTGTCCAGTATAATAACATCTCCAATAACTCTTTAGGTGCAAGGGTACCAAAAAGAAAAAGAAAATTCTCTTCCTGATCCAAAAAGGCAAAATAAGATCAAGTCAAGGTTCCTATAAACTAGAAAGGAAAAATGTACCTGCCTTATCTACCATGAACCCAAAAGCTTCCAGAAGCTAGCCAGAAGCTACCCAAACGGATGGTAAGGAAGAGTGAAAACCAAAAGATCAAGCAAGTCTACATTGTACCTATTAGTCATGGTTCACATACTAAACCACAAAGCTAACAGAACCATCTAGAGAAATAATAAAAACATAATCTTAAGAAAAAATTACACACCTCGAAAACAGAAATGCGGGGAATATGAGGCTTGTTTCTAATAAAAGCTTCGCTTCCTGCAGAGTACCGTAAAATCGAAGTTAGGACTTATATTGGTGGTATCTCCTAATTCGAAGTTAGGACTTGGGGTAAAGCAGGCATAAATCGAGACAACAAAAGGGCAATGGATTGGAAAATGAGAAAGGATCAGAAAGAGCTGAAGAAAAATGATATCAGAAGAAATAAAATAACCTATAAATTTGTCAAGGAAGATAAAGTTTCGCCAAAATTGACAAGAATAAAAGAAAACATTCAAGGTCATAAGTTTGGGTATCATACCTCTCTCCCAACATATCGGATTATCATCATTGGATCGGAGTTCAACTTCTCCTATCAGACCAAAATGAAGGACCGAATCCTTTGAATAGAGACATTGCAATAAATGCAATTCCATTTGCAGCTCCTCTTTGGCGCTGAGACTGTTATCAAAATATAAGGACTTAGAAATAAACCGAAAGCCAAAAACAGGCAATAGTCGCAGTTGTTGTCCTAACAGATATACAGAGGCAGGGTAAGAAGTACGAGAAAATCTTCAGTATTTATGTCCGGAAACATTAGAATATGTCGAAAAATCACAGTGAATGCTGAACTGGTTCACTGAAGCATATACATGTATTAATTGGTACCTTGTAAAGAGAGAATCCTTTCCTAAATATATCCGGATAAGCTGCACCGATATCACTATTGACTTTTGTTATGCTATGATGTCCTTAGTGGACCGAAAGAGTAAATGCAGCAACACTCGACAATTTACCAGTTAAATAAAAATATGCTAGAACATCTGCTTCAACCAAAATATAAAGATATAAGAGACAGACAAAATAATACTGTCGGGAAAAAAAAGAAGGCAATACAACTCTCTTCACAAGCCTCAAACACAATAAGACAATATTGTCGGGATTAAGTACCAAAATGATTTGCCTTTCCTCTCACCTATGCATTCATGTGAATAACAACTTCTTGAATTTGTCATATTCAACTTGAAATTGCTAATTCACCAGCATACACAATACAGAATATAAACTTTGATGGCTAACCAACACACGCCATCCTATAGATTTATGTCAAGTGGTGCTCAAGTGGATTCTGTAACCATACCTTTCTCATCCTATCCTGTAATAAATAAAGACTAATCAATCAGCACAGCCTGACTCCTACTTGCTGCCATATGCCGATTCCTACTTACTTCCATAACAACTTCAACAAAAAACACAAATAAATAAGTATTAGCATCAACATCAGTTCCACACAAAAAGTAATAAGAACATCAAACTCAGTTATTAATAGAAAACCACATAAAAGATTCAAAATATTAAGGAATGGGCTTAAAAATGTAACCCTGCGTATTCCAAAATAAAAAAATAAAAAAAGGATCAGAATCAGATATGCATCTTCGTCCAAGGATCTTGTTATAGAATTATCTCCATGTGACTCATTATCAAAGCAAGTTCACAGCTCCATCGTAACTATGGACATCATAATTTTCAAATTTGTTTTGCTCCCTAAGAAAACCTTCTTTAGCCAAGCATGTCAGAATGGTACAACCACCAACTAAACCCCAAAAATCACACACACAACACAACTAAATAATTCACCATCTGAACCAACAAGATAATAAATATATCAACTACATGATTTGCTGCTTAGCATGATGCCTTACTCTAACACGCGCAGTCACATTATCCCCTCTACACATGTGTAGTTAACGTGAGATCAGAAAGCAATCTTAGAAGTGAGTGCGTGGAAGAGTCTAAAATTTACCTGAGAAACATAAAAATATCCTTTGCAACCAATCTCTTCAAAGTGACAAAGGTACTCCAACCAGCTGTAAGTAAATGTCGCAGAGGTTGACATCTGAATATGCTTAAATCTCCACGCATAGCCATGAGAATCCTTTGTAATCAATTCCTGAGTTATTTTGTTGTTTGGGTCATGCACTACAAAACGCAAAATAAAAACTTATAACATTATATCGAGACTAAGCAAAATGCAGAAACATAAGGGAGAGGAATTACCAACAAAGGTATAATTTTTCATTGTCATGTTTACGAAGGACTGAGAACCCTCCATGAGTACTAGTATCAGAAGTAGTCAAAATCTTGTAAAAGATAGAACTTACTACCACTACCAACTCCAACAAACAACCCATAGCACCTACACCTACAATACCATCAACACCACACAAACAATATCTTTAAAACTTCATCAAATACAATAAATAAAAACAGAAACTGCAAAGTCTCACTAACAATTACCTTAAAAGTTACAAATTCACAAAATTAGGTCAAAATCAAACAAAAAAGGGCAAAAGCAAGTAACTAGAATAGGGTCTAGAGATAAAAACTCTTTATGAATCTTATTCGTATCAACCTCAAAACCCACAAACCCAACTCTGTATGAAAACCCACACACCCAAATCACTACCTGAAACAAATTCATACTTCATCTTTACAATGATTACCACCATTAACTACTTACACAACGACTCAAAGTCTCCAATTAGAAGATTCCACAAAGCGGAAAAAGCCCAAGTTTTTACAAAACTTCCAAACGACATGAATCTGAACATAAACAGATATAAAAATGGGAAAATCTTTACCAAAATCAATTTCAAAATCAAACATGATAAAAAATAAGCAACAAAGCTAAGGTTTGTACCTGATAAACCAACTATTGGCTAGAAGAAGCACAATCAACTACCAGATTGATGGTTGGTCAATGGATTTCAGGAACAATTTTTTTCTAGGGTCACGAAAACTTCTAGTTACTTCAAGTTATAGATCTAGATTTGTGGTATATGGGTTTTATTCAGAACATAAGGGTTTTAAAATATAAGGGTCTTGATTTCTAGTTTATTAGTTGAATAATAGCAGATCTCATGGTCCTCGGTTTAGAAATGAGAGGTTTTGGAAAGAGAGAGAGAAAAACGATTTCTATTCCATTTAAGTTTAAGTTGTCTAAAGAGTATTAGATAAAAGAAAAATAAAGTATATTCTCTTTTTAAATGAAATCGAACAAAGATCCTAAATTTGGGTATTGATTGAAGTAGATGTTCTGTTGATTAATTTTGGGGGAAAGAAAAAACAAGATTCAATTGTTGGAGGGAAACGAATTTGGTAGTGTAAAAAGAGAGGGAGAAATTGGGGGAATGAATTCCAATTTTTTTTAACTTCTTTTATGAATTAAAACTAAAAACTAATTAAACAAGAGAGATAATCCAATATAAAACCCTTAAATAATAGAGATATTACAATAATACCATGATTTGAAACGCATTTACAAACGTTAATATACGTTGCTTAATTTTTCTGAGATAATCCTTATTTAAAGCAACGGATATCCGTTGCTTTAAGATTTGTAACGTCTATATTCGTTGCAACCCAAAAATCAAAACGTTGCAAAATAGGTCATATGGTATAGTGCTATTTTATATCTTTTACAATTTCATTTATGTAGGGGTTGTAGGAAATATGATTTTGAACTGGCCACTCAAATCTATTTCTAAAGTGAATTAAAATGACTTAACTAAACACAAGGGTTTAGTTGGTGAAACAAAATGGATGGCTTGTCAAATTAACAAAAATTTGCGACCTTAAAAAACGGGTTGATTTAACAACTAATAAAATGAACAATTACGATTTTAATTTGAATGGACGTCATCCAATGGTCAGGGTTAAAAGGATCTCGACCGTTGCATTGTTTTATTTAACATAAAAATTATATTATCTTCTCCCATTTCAACACAGAATTCTGTTGATTTTTCGGTTGATAATTTCTGTGAATATATTTTCTTTTAGTCTATAAAAGAGTTTCGTGCTATAAATTTCGAGTTCGATGTTCGGTGTTAATCGAAGTGCTGCGAATAACATCAAGGTATCGTTGACTGCTGGAGACATATACCATTTACCTATAACAACATTATATACAGGGCATCAAATGTATTAAGTAAAGAGATTACTCGCCTCAATATACCTAATTAATCGTTTGTTTTACTAATTTCTCTTTATTAAGGTGCACATTCTCCATCTTTACTTGTCTAATTTTGATTGATAAGTTTCAATTATACAAAATGTTTAAAATTAGTTTGGAGACAGTTTGATTGTGTTTTTGTTAAGGTGTGTAAAACTGTGTTTGCATCATTCTATATCGTTAGCAAGAACATTTTATGAGATAAAACCAAAATCTTAGATTACCAAGTGGACAGTTTTAGTAAATCATATTATACTTAAAACATTTTGAGTTACTGATCTACGTAATAGCAATGACAATATTAACCAAAATTAATATAAAAGTCCAACACCAATACACTTTCAGACCTCTGAGTTTTAAATTTTGGATAAGATTCAACTAATTTTTTAAGTTGACTTTTCATGGATCGAAGAAGCCATATTCTTCTGAACCATATCATATCCGGATATGATGAAATAGGATGAATTGAAACGGTATTTTATAAATACGTAATTATTTTGATCATTTCTTTACTTTCCAATCGTCTTGGAAGGGATACAAAACATCTTATTCTTTCTTTAACAATTTATGATCTCCAGTGGACTTCTCAGTAGGATTTGAGCCCTGATGACGTTCTGACCATCTGTCCAGTGACCAATAAATTTTCAAACCTCTAAGTTTTAAATTTTGGATAAGATTCAAATGGGTTTTTTTGTCCATCGCCATTCCAAGCTTCCACGACCATCTACAGCAATGCCCATTCTAATTAATTAATTTGTACCACGGCCATTTTCATCACCATTCCAAGTTCTCCACGACCACCATTCCAAGTTCTCCACGACCATCTACAGCTAGTTTGCCAAATTGTGCCCATTATAAATAATTAATTTGTACCATTCTATGTGGTCAGAAGAATGAATTACAGTCTTTGGTGAGGAGAATGAATTACAGTGTCAACACTGCTTGTTGTAGCTGAGGTTTTTGAAGTTCGAGGTTCCAAAAGCATATTTAGGCATTACTTTTTTTTCTAGGATCGGTGTATACTCCGATACCATGTAGGTATCAGGAACAAAACACTTTCTTACTCCAACCTATTTCAACCACAGTCAGAGAACATGATAAATAGGCAACGTATTCTTAGCCTAACAGAGTCCCTAAGAAAGAGGAAAACAACTATTCAAAAAAGATAAATTCAACCCAGATAATCCTAATCTTTTGATATCTACCAAGACTTATTCAAAGTTTCCTACAAATTGTAATCCAAATCAGAAATTAATCAAGGGTACAACCAAATGTGTCAAGAACAACTACAGAAAGGAGTTGCAACAAACATGAGAAGCAAATTAGCAATAGAAACAGAAGAAACAAAGAAAAATCAGTTCTGAATTCTGATCAAACCCTAACACTAAATCCAAATTCTACAAATCATGGCTAATCTTGTTCCGCGTCGGCAGTTTCAAGGTGAGCTTGTTCAGCTTCTTGCACTTCCTTCTCAGTCTTCTTACCCTTTTTACACTTGTAGTAGACACTCATAAAAGTGCCAACAGCTCCATATTTTTTGCGGCAATCTTCGTACAGTGAAGCATCAAACATTCTCCAGAAGTCCTTTTCGTTCAGTTCAGATACAGCATACTGTGGCTGAAATCCATGGTTCTCAATCATCCACTTCTCTAGACGACGCACAGCTTCAGATCCATCAAACTCTTCACCTCTCAGGACAGGCCCTGGGGCATAATAGACACCAATGTCTGTGTACATCTGTGCATACTCTGTATCTCCCTGTCGACGTTGATGCTCAAATCCAGGTTCAGGATATATCATTGTTTTTATTGGAGTCTTGAAAATTCTGTGAGGGCAGAGCCAGATTGGATATACCTGGAAAAAAGAAAATAGCCCGAAATCATGAATGATTTGCTGAACTCTCAAAGGCTTTTGATAAATAAACATAAGACTTGATAAACATTAAAGCTCATGAGACATCATACTTCACAAAGGCTTTTGTTCAAACATGATTCTAGACTAGTATAATAAGTATGTTATTATAACTGATTAGATCACATAAATGATATAACATTCTGATAAAATCAAATATAAGAGGCAGATCTGTGATGAAGCGGCTCACAATTCATGAACCACATCTATAGTAGGTTTATTCATCTCAATAGGCATGCTGTCTTCTCATATTACGTTTATGAATATAGCTAAATCACCTAAGCAGGAAAAAAAAGATGAAATAAGAAATAGGGAGAGAGTGTGTACCTCCATCTCACGGTGAACCCATTCTAGCGCATCTCCAACCTTGTACAGTGGAACAAGCATGTCTTGAATCACGTGCATTTCATGGTAATAGTTTCTGATAGCCTCACCCTGAGTGGCCTTGAGAAGTGAAACTTTAGGAGGCATCAACCAACCCAAGGTCCACCTGAACCAAAACTGATCACCGAACGGAAGGATGAGCTTCCCTTCCCAGTACAAACATCTAGTATGCCTGTGATAGTAGTCCCTGGTAGGAATATACTCCACAAATTCACCCTTCTTGATAGCTGTCTGTGCATGTTGGTAGAACCAGGGCTTAAACCAAAATCGCTGTCTGTTGATCTTGTTTCCTTTCTTCTTTGCTTCTTCCTTAGAAACATATCTGCCTGTCATGCAAACTGCATCGGTCGGGTTGTAAATCATGGTTTCTACGAAGTCTGGAACCTTCTCTAGGTTATCTTGATCTAAATCTCTAGGTGCAAAAGAGTCGAGGTAACCCTGTGCAAGTTCTTGTAAGTTTCCAATCACTGGCTTGTAAGTAAGCTTCATGTATTCCTTGACAGGGATGAGCTTGATCTCAGCAGCAACAAGGAGCCCAAGTGTTCCTTGAGACCACGGAATTGCATAGAAGAGGTCGGCGAACTCATTGTCTTTGGTTGCTCTTACTAGACGTCCATCTGCAAGAACAATCTCATAAGCTACAACAGTATCTGAGAAGAGCCCGTAAATGTGGGAGCTCCCTTCGATTCCGTACCCATTGATGAGACCTCCCACAGTGAGATCATCTAGCTCAGCAACCACGGCAAGGGAGAGGTTCATTGGGACAGTGACCCTAGTGATCTGACCCATGTTGACCAATGGCTCAACTCTTGCAATCATTCTGTCTTTATCAATATCCAAGATATTTCTGAACGCAGAGAGATCAACCTCAAAATGGCGGGCACGCTTATAGTCAACATTCCGCATCCCAACAGCAATCCAAGGTTTCCTAGCTGTGCAAACAAGGCCGTCCTTTGATGGGTTCCTCTGCTTGAGGCGATCCACGACTTTTTTTACATTTTCATCATGTTCCTTCTGGCGCTGCTTGTAGGATTTCCTCTCAGAATTCACATCACCAAGCCATGTGAGGAAGTACATGGTACAGGAGATTGGGAGGACGACAAAGATAACAATGATCCATCGGAACTGGACGAAATAGTCCACCCAGATCTTCTTCCTCTTGGGGCGTAGAGGAGCCTCAAGATCCGACATGTTGGAAGAAGAAGAAAACCTTTTTCTGCAATTTTAATCACGAAATTGTGTAAGCTAAAATCACTGGGAATGGAGTAATGATAGCAATCTTTCACTAAAGGGTTTCAAACAAAGTGATTTTAAACTAGCATCTAAACCATAATATCAAGTCCAAGGAAACGTGTGCATGAAGATGAAGTCATGCGCAGTCTCGACACCAAAAAATACTGCTTAGTGTACTAGCCATGAGATCCTCCAAGTCAATTTAAAATGCCTAATCGCATCAATAAACATTGCTAGTAAGATCAAATAAAAGAAATAAGGAACTTATCATTCCTAACGATCAGTGCAAGCACATGTTTGTACTATTGAATTCCTCCACACAACAAAATTTAACCATGATGATATTAACAGGGTATATTAACAGTAACAGATTCGAAATTTATTAGTGTAATTCACAGCATGCAAAGTTGATAGTTCCCCTAATAAAAACTTCTGAAAAAAAAACGAACAAACTAGGGTACTACAGTAAGACATAGCCATAGCAGCACAGCAATGAATTACACGCTTTAGATATCAAATTATCTAAAACAGTTTACATACTTCTTTACATATCACAAAAGTATCCTATATTACGATAAGATGGCAAGTACAGTTTCAGGGCATCTACATACGAAAACTCTCCTTCCTAAAATGATCTCACTTCCTATTGATTGTGATGATATCATCTAGTGGTTTAATCAACCGATTGGTCCTACCTAATAATTCCCCTAGAGCTAGGACCATCACTAAGTAGATCTCAACCATCTGATTGCCAAATCAGAGATATACTACTGTTATTCAACGTAAAATGGATGAATTCTCCAAACAAATATTGGATCCATGCAGTACAAAAGAAAGTTTATTTGGGCAGGTATTGGCAAACACCAGATAGCAAGTTGATTCCAGAGTGTTAGTTTTTTCGAGTGTGTAAACTGTAGAGAACCAATTATCACTCCTAAATCCACACACTCCCTCCTCTGAATTCCAATTATCTAGCAAGTCTATAACTACTACCTACTTCAAAAATAGATATGTGTGGTACCAGAACACAACAAGTACAATCTTAGGACTAAAAATAGTCCTAGATAGCATTTCGCAGTACTATTTGGACATTAATTATGCGGTCTCTTTATTCTCCTACATCATCAGTATAAACACACTACTACTAAAATCATCTTCCTCAGCTCAAATTTGAAAACAAAAGCTGGATTTGAGCTCACATACAGCATAAAACATAACATAGAACTTAAATATTCATAGATCTGTTAAGCAGTACTACGTAAAACGCTTAAATTCAAGCATAAGGATCAAACGAAACCCTAGAAAAAGAAAAATGCAGCTAAAAATAAAGCACATAACAACACGACTGATAATAATGATAAGTATTAGTAGAGACATTGAAATTGATTACCTCGATGAAATTTCAGTCTCAGTCTCAGTCTCAGAGAGAAAGAAAGAAAAAAAAAGAGGATGATCAGGGAAGGAAAAAAGTCCTCCTTCCTTACCATAAGCAGAGAAAAATGTAGAGTTAATACGGAGAGATAGTGAAATAGAAAGAGAGTGACTGAATATAATAAAGATAGAGTGGAGGAATCAAGGTCAGATGGGGTTAGCTGGAGATCACGTTGTTGGTATCCGTGACAGACACCACATGTACGTCCCTTCCCTTTAGATCTATCTACAGAGAGACGCTGACACTAAAACATTTTTAAAATCAACTGATAAACAAAACGTTTATTTTTTTGATCATAATAATCAGAGAAAAAGATCTCATAAAAGAAAATAATCTAGTAACTACAAGAAAGTGAGAATGCCCTTTATATGGTAACAATGATCAGTAATAATGAGAAAGAGGTTTCTAGTTTTCTATTGTCTAAATTCTAATGCAGTTGTAAATTCATCTTTTTCTCAGCCTATAGTGCATGTTTTCTGCAGATAGGATCCATATTGTGCTTATTGTGAGACAAACATTGAACCGGCAACCGAGTCAGTCCAGCTCAACAGAATGAGGTGTGCATATTTGTGCTGTAGCAAAAGAAAAACATCAAGGAAAAAGAAAAAGAGGAAGAAATGATGGAAAGTAATCAAAATTTTAGTGGCCTGAAGTATGTGAAGGAATCTTTTGGGAATTTGATACCCGAGGAGGTCGAGTTAGGGTGTGTTTGGAAAACGGAAAAATCTAAAGATTGAAAGGTCTAGATAAATAAAGTTTTCACGTTGAACTGTGAGGAAATCCTTACTTCCTACTGATCGAAATAAATTTTTTATAGTTTTTGTAAAACAAGAGTTCTGGTAGGGACACTTAGCAACGTATGATTGGTTTTAAAAAATTATGGGAAAAAAATAATAAAAAAAAAAGAAAACTTTGTCTTACCATGTTTTAAACTCTAAGGAATAGACATCAAAACCAAATTCAATTTGGAATTCGTAAGTATTTCAATCTCAATGTCGTGAACCTATCATATTCAAAAACCGTGACTACGTTAGGAAATCACAAAAAAAAAAGGTGTAAACCTAACTGAAAACGGAATTCTGATAATCTATATAAAGGCTCTATGTTTCAAAGTGTTATAAGAATCTTAAACGGATGTATATATTTTTTACTATTCTAAAGTGTTATGTTCTTTAAAATATCAAATAATTCTTTTTATAGTTTCTTCAATAAAATAGGTTGGATTACAATAGTAAATCCTATTAAAGATAAAAACATGAAATCTGCAATCAAAATTTAATACATTACGATAAGACGAAACGGGATATCGAATCAAAAATTAAAGGTAATTGTGATAAAAAATTGAATATACTCGGTGTACAGCACGAGTACAAATCTAATATACCCAAAAAAAATATATGTTGTTTTTAAAATAATAATAAAAAAGATATTTGACTTTATAAAATCAAAACAGCTTTTCTTTTATTTTCAACTTTTAGTATATCAAATCTGAATCTAAGGATAATGTCACGGCCCACCCATTTTCCCACATATTGGGTTGGCCCATGACAAGAGTCTAGGGTCCATTAGAAGAGCCTAGAAGATTAGGGAAGTCCACAAGCTTCCAGAATATTCTTGGATAAAGAATATTCCCTTGTATATTCTTGTAAAGTATAGAATACTCTAGAAGATGATGATTCTAGAACATATTCTAGAATCCTCCATACATACTATATAAGGTGGAGAGCTCATTTGATCAAATCATCCACCAACAATCTCTTAAGCAATTGTAACATTCTCTCTCTTAATCAAATACTCTCTTCCACTTAAAATCTCTAAGTCTCTTCTCTCTTTTGTGATCTTTTAGGCTTACTTGAAGAGTTCAAGTGCCGCACGGTCTAGTCTAAAATCTTAGCCCGTGACAGTTGGTATCAGAGCCAGGTTTAAGACTCAAGAATGGCTGACATTAATAGCAACAACACCATGGAGAAAGGTGTCGATGGCCAAGCCAAGAAAAGGGGCAAGTCCAAGGATACGCAAACAAGTCTTGAGGTACGAATGACACGTATGGAAAAGCGAGTTAGCGACTTCCTTATACGCGCCGAAGAAGAGTTCCTAACAAGGGAGACTCTTGAAGGGTGGAAAGATTCATTCGAGGAGGCCATAAGCAAGGCGGTGGATGGTATCAAAATGGACGTAGAAGCTCGGATCCAAGACGCGATGGATGATAGCGTGGAGGAGGTGAAGGCAAAATTGCTGTTAGTTGAGCAAGAGCTAGAAGTGGTGAAAGGAGAATTGGTATTGTGCAAAAGGGCGGCCATCAACCAAGCCATGCACGAGGGGCCAAGCAGACTCTCAAGAGAGGATGCTCCCAAGCCAACACCGTATAATGGAAAAAGAGACGCGAAGGAGATTAACACTTTCATATGGAGTTGCGAAAGGTATTTCGAACACCTGGAGATGGAGGATGATGCAAGGAAGATAAAAAGAGATACGGTGTTTCTCACGGAGAACGCCTTAGCATGGTGGAGACTTCGAAGCCAAGAGATTCAGCAAGGTAAGGCTACTATCGCTACTTGGTCAGATTTTAAAGTCGATCTTAAGAAATTCTTTTACCCGGAGAACGCGGCTTATGAGGCAAGAGCGAAGTTGAAGTATCTTCGTCAAACGGGTACAACCAAAGAGTATACCGAGACGTATACAAACTTGTTGCTAGAAATACCCAACCTGTCTGAGGAAGAGAAGCTCTTTAACTTCTTGTGCGGAGAAAAGCCATGGGTAAAACAAGAGCTGGATCGCCGTCGTGTGCAAACACTGACCGAGGCAATAGCTGTAGCCGAGACCTTGATCGAGAATACAAGTCCAAGCTTCAAAGAACGAAGGAAGACTTCAAGGAGTACAAACTTTGAAGAAAGAGGCGAAACTTCAAGAAGTCACCATGCCAAAGGTGGGGAAGCGAAGGAGGATAGAGACAAGCATACCTCAAAAAAGTATCTTTCGTGGAAAGACAAAACTTCCGAGCATAAAGATAAAGGTAAGCCCTCCTACTCTTGCTTCTTATGTGATGGAGATCATAAAGTCCGTGATTGCCCGATGAAGGGTAAACTTAGTGCGTTGATGGAGGAAAATGGATCCGACGAGGAACGGGATTCCATGATGAGTTCGCTCCAAGTGCTAAGCAGTGTCCAAGCTAAGACGGAGAAATCCAAGAGCAAGGACAAGACTCTCATGTTCGTAGATGTTAAGGTGAACGGGAAGACCTCCCGCGCCTTAGTGGATATGGGAGCCACACACAACTTCGTGTCCAAGAGAGAAGCATTGCGGCTAGGCATGAAGTTCGCTAAAGAAGGAGGTACCGTGAAGGCGGTGAACTCAGATGCGAAGCCACTAGTGGGCGTGGCACGTGGTGTGGAGATGCATCTCGACAAGTGGGCGGGATCTGTCAATTTCTCGGTGATCCCTATGGATGACCTTGACATGGTGTTGGGGATGGAGTTCATGTGCGAACAACGTGCCATTCCAATGCCACCTTTTGACTCCTTGTGTATACTCGGAGAAAACTCAACACACCTGATCCCGGTGACTAGGGAGAAGAAGAAGACCACGGTGTTGTCGGCGCTACAACTTTCAGAAGGGTTTAAGAAGGGTGAGGTAACCTTCATAGCAACAATGAAGGAGGAGGAACCGACTACCCAAGTTAAAGAAGTTCTGAAAGGCATGAAGAAGGTTCTCGAAGAGTTCGAGGACGCGATGCCGAAGGAGCTGCCCAAGAAGTTGCCGCTAAGAATGGAGATCGATCATGCGATCGAGCTAGAGCCTAGCGCTGAGCCTCCCACAAAAGCACCTTATCAAAGGTCCCCACCGAAGGTGACTAAATCGAAGAAGCAACCTTTGACTCCAAGTACTTTGGCCACTTCTTATGCAGGTACTTGCCCCGGAGCATACAAGACTGCGAAAGATTGGCAGCAGCAGAGAGACTTAGCACACGCCCAATTGATAAAAGTGGATAAGAAAATGAAGAAGTGGGTCAAAACGAAGCGGCATGTGGAGTTCCAAGCTGGCGACATGGTGTTTGTCAAGCTTTTATCCCAACAATTCAAGTACACTCGACCACTACACAAAGGCTTGTTACGCAAGTACGAAGGGCCGTTCAAAGTACTAACCAAAGTGGGCAAAGCTTCTTACAGAGTAGATCTCCTATCAAAGATGAAAATCCATCCCGTCTTCCACGCGAGCAATCTAAAGGCGTTTAACAAGGACGAGGAAGACGAGGGCCGGAGAGTATCAAGACGTGCACCTCCCATTACAACTTCTTTCGACAAAGTTGTAGACGAGATACTAGCTGACCGGATTGTTCGAAGGAAGGGAGTGCCGCCTTGCAAAGAATACTTAGTGAAATGGAAAGATGCATCAATGCAAGAAGGAACATGGGAGTCCGAGGAGTCTCTCCGGCAATTCAAAGATGCGATCGACCAGTTTCATGCAGAAGTCGCGACGAGGACGTCGCGAGAATAGGTGGGGGAGAATGTCACGGCCCACCCATTTTCCCACATATTGGGTTGGCCCATGACAAGAGTCTAGGTCCATTAGAAGAGCCTAGAAGATTAGGGAAGTCCGCAAGCTTCCAGAATATTTTTGGATAAAGAATATTCCCTTGTATATTCTTGTAAAGTATAGAATACTCTAGAAGATGATGATTCTAGAACATATTCTAGAATCCTCCACACATATTATATAAGGTGGAGAGCTCATTTGATCAAATCATCCACCAACAATCTCTTAAGCAATTGTAACATTCTCTCTCTTAATCAAATACTCTCTTCCATTTAAAATCTTTAAGTCTCTTCTCTCTTTTGTGATCTTTTAGGCTTACTTGAAGAGTTCAAGTGCCGCACGGTCTAGTCTAAAATCTTAGCCCGTGACAATAAGATGGCATTGGCAAATGCTATCTCAACCATCATTTATTTATATTTTGGCTAATCGATGGAGAGCATGGCCACCCTAGCCTTTAGATTAGTGGGGCACGATGTTATTACTACTCCTACTTACTATTAGCTAGGTATCCAAAGCAAGAAGAGAAAAGAGAACACGATTTGCCAATTGTATTGATCGTATAGACAAGCCTTTGAAATAGACAATACAACCGGTCATTATTTCTAATTAATGGCTATATGACAGAACTCACACGCCCTACCAAAATATATATATGGACATGCCAACAAAAACAACCATGTGCTTATTGCTTAGCTAATTTGAGTAAGTTGGGAAACTTCATCTTCTCTTTTAATGTTCCTAAATCTTTCTACACACGCCGGGTAGAGCAGATTGGTTGGGAACTCTAGTATTTTTTAAAGTGTTACGGCAACATTTGATGCATTAATAAAGCAAGTGAAACCGAAGCACTTCAATTCTGGCTTTCATCACACATACACACACAAAAGAAAGAAAGAGAAAAACTTCTGGCGTACACATTCTCCACGTTCTCTGATATATTTCATCAAGAAAATGAGAGTAGTTAAATTGGGAGTCAAAAAATACCAACGGTTAAGAAGGTATCGTGTGGTTTGTGGATACATTTTAAAAAATTACTTTACAAACCAAAAGTGAGTTTAGGAATGCGGTTTCGAAAATAATAAAACTAATTTTTTATGAATCAAATTATTTTTGTCTTTAGTTTTTGGGATTAATTCTTGTTTCTGGAATAGTATAAACGATGGATGCAGGTTATCAAATTCGAACCAATTTGCATGACTACTACCTACATGGAGTATTATTCAAGGCTGGTTGGAAATGGGACCGGTAACAGCCTTGCCAATGAGGTCGTGTGACACAAGGCCTCCATTAAGCGCAATTATTAAGCCATAGGTCGCGCGCCACTATATTCATACTGCATTATTCTCCAATAAAAAAAAGATAGATTAAAGATTCTAGTTATATTGGGGTCTATACGAATTATTTTGTCCTTACCACTAAAAGTTAAAATAAGATCATTACGAAAAAAAATCAAAAACCCCTTATCCAACTATTTATGTTATTAACTAATATATTTGATTAGTATTAATTAATTCAAATGTTAGTTAAATTTAGTTAGTGATTAAAACTAGATTATAGTTAGTGTTAGATGGTAAAAATTAGAGGAGAGTTTTTTTCAAAGTTTGTAGAAGAAGAAGAAAAAAAGTTGGGGAAAATTAGGGTTTTGGAGTTTTGGTAGTAAAGATGAAAATTTATAGTGACGATGAGGATTCTAGTGGTGATGAAGAAGTGAGTGCATCTACGTATCACTTATCAGATTACGAAAATAAGTTCGATCCTACCAATTTGGATTAGTTGTTGGATGAACAAGAACGTGTGAACCAAGGCATATTTGAAGAATTTACTCAAGAAAATAAAGAATCTATCCGGGAAAATGAAGATCTTAATGCTTCCAATCATCAGGTATACGTTCTTAAGATCTCCAAACATGTTTTAAACCTTATAATCGCCCAAAAGAGGATTTTTTTTATAAAATTTTGAGTTGTTCTCTGCGCTACGCACTACCCAGAATCGTTGGATACAATGACATCGTATCCAACAATTCTATATCTTTTGAGGAATATGAACCAAAATTGATGTATGTGGTCATGAACAACGATCGATTCTGGTATATATTTTGGCGGGATTGGTAGGTCAAATAATCGGCTTTTATGGACTCATTTATCAAACGATCCCATCCCTTGGATATTTCCCCAAAATTCTCCAAGAACAGAATCATTCGATATGTGTTGCACTATACACCGATTCCAATTGAAAAAGTGTCCAGAGAGCTCCACTTTGTTGAATGCTAGAATCGGCACACAAGGCAATTCAAGTGTGCCGATTCTATCTTTTGGGGATTTTTTCCAAAAAATGTTGACAAGGCAGAATCGGTATGGGATGACATAAAGGCCGATTATGTGGGATCGTTGGGCATCATTGTCCCTCGTCCACCTATTTTGTTAGCCTAATTTCTTCGATTTATATTGTAGATTTTTGAACACTCGGCGAAGATCAACCAGAACTCGTGTCTCAGATGAGGCCTGAAACTTCTGACCACTACTACACTGATTTGGTATGGGGAAAAAGAGACGATGCAAAGCAATGGTTTGTGGACAAAGGGATAGTGATCAAACAAGCATTAGTATTAGGAAAACGTTCGAGGAATGATCGCTTGGAAATTGTTTGTGAGAGAAGTGCTAATATTGAAATTCACTGGGCAAAGGACAAACAATATGTGAAGAAGACGAAGATGGTCTACATTACTAAATCAAAGAAGCATGGCCCGTTTAAGATTATAGTGAATAAACACAATGGTGTATATAAGCTGTCTAAAGTGATGAATGGTTGTCGCAATCATGATGATCCGGAATCTCTTATTGGACACGCTGTCGTTTGTGGGTTAAAACCACATCAAAAAGCAACAGTTAAGTCGATGAAGACAACTACACCAAGTGATATCCTTAGGAAGATAAAGGAGGATCGATGATCCTAAAAACTTGTCCACTTTGAGGCAAATCTACGCGGTAAGAGCAAGCATCAGGAGGAAGGGATAAGATGGTAGAGCGGTTATGAAACAATCTCTGTGGTTAGCCGAGCATCACAACTACACAATAAAGAAGCAGGTAGTGGACGATAAAGTGACTCGTATTTTCCTGGCGCATCCGAAGATGATCTAATTGGTTCAATGTTTCTATCAAGTTTTGTTCATAGATTGCACTTACAAGAAAAACAAGTACAACATGTCGTTGCTAAACATATGTGGCCATACTTCGGACAAACAAACTTTCTCGGTGGCATGGGGTTTTATGGATCGGGAGAATGAGATGAGTTTTATTTGGATGTTGAAAACCTTGAAAGAGATTTGCCGTAGCGATTAAATGCCTAGGATCATAGTGACGGATAAGGATCAAACACTAATGAATGCAGTAGGGGTGGTTTTACCGGATGCCAAATAATTTCTTTGCACATGGCACATACAATGCAACATCAGAGCCCATTGCAGGGGCCACATCCAGAGGCCAAAACCGCAGAAAGATACTGCTCGTGAGAAGGCTGAAGATGATCGTCTTAGTAAACTAACTCGGGAGGAAGAGAGGAAGAGAAGAAGAGAATGGCCAAAGAGTACAAAGATAATAAAGAGAAATGAAAAGTTTTTCAACATCATTGGGATTTGATGGTACATCCGATGTCCGAGACTGAGTAAAAATCAAATATGGAGAGTTTAAAATATGTTTGGACAAATTTGTCGATAAAGCGGTGGTTTATTGCTTGAAGCAATTGTTAGACCCACACAAAGAAAAGTTTGTGTACATGTATACCTACCAACATATGCATTACAAGAATGAGGCGACAAGTACATCGGAAGGGTCTCATGGATGATTCAAAAAACTACTTCGGGGGAGTCAAAATAATATGGTTATGGTACAAGAAGCTATCTGTCAATACACATGAGGATATCAACAAGATTCAGATCCAAATGAAGAGAGTAGGATGAAAGTTGTGACCACATACTCCAATTATTACGATACGTTGCTAAGGGGTATTTCTTACAGGATGTTGCATTGGGCTATTCATTATATGATAAATGATTATAAGTATTTTGAGGATAAAGAGCATGGGAGAAAGAAGATTGTTTGTTCTTGTAATACGATGACGGCCATGGGGATCCTATGTCGTCACATCATTGCAAGTAACCCCCAAGGGATTCCGTTTGAGCTCATCGATTCGTTTTGGAAGCAACTTACTTTCGCCCGATGGAAGATGTAAGTCAATCATTTGTAGATACAAATCTTGGAAGAAAAATAATTTAGGGCTACTCCAACAAGAACAATTTGCAACGACAAATTTTGATGCACGACTTGGTCCTCGCGGTTCACCCACATATGCAACCGGTTGAAGAACCAACTAAGTTATCGCCGACGGATAGACCACCTACTAAAGTAGATAGGAAGCAAGAAAGTAAAAAGTACAAGGCGGAAATGAATAACCAAAGTGAGAGGAAATGGAATTTTTTTTTTTATATTTTGTTTTTGTTTTTAATTTTGTTTGATTTGGATTGTAATGAAATGAGGGAAGAAATTTGGTATTTATATTTTGATTTAAGTATTAGGGGTAATTAATGAGTAGATGATAGTTTGATAATTTTTATAATAGTTAACTAAACATCCCTTATCTTCTCACCTAGATGAAAACAAAATTAGATAAGACCAAGATAATTTTCATAAACCTGATATAACAAGGTTAAAGATATTATATTTGCTTTTAGCTTTATTATCCATTAAATCAAGTGGTATCTTAAATGGTTTTAATTAACGGAAAAAAATAACTCCTTAGTCCTTAATATGAACGGAGAAAACGAGTTTAGTTTAATTAAGTTAAAATGTCTGTAGTTTTATCGATAATTGAGTTCTGTTTGCTTTAGATCGGGGGTACGTAATCATCCATTAATGAAGTAAAAAAGTCTTAATAATGTTTGTCGTTATTCGAACATCTAGAATCTCTATTGTATTTTAAACGTATATATGGAAAAGATAGTGAGATTCACGTGTTACGAGTTGCCGAGAGTCCCAGACCGGACCTGAACAATTTGCAACACTAGCATAGCATGTACCTGGACCATTTCAGCGGTGTTGTTACCTCTTTTGTTTGGCTCTTCCCGTAAATATCCTTAAAATCTCTATTGATTCCCCTTGTTAAGTGAAAAAGTAGTTAAAATTTGGTTAGTAAGAGAAATTGAAACATCTACCCATTCCCCTAAATAACCGTATAGGAATACAAAATTCCCGAATAACCTCGAGAGTCTGATTAAAATAAAATTATGGCATCATTGTTATAGAAAAACATAAAAAACTCTAAACAAGTTACCTCTAAAATCATAAAGAGTCGGGATTAGGTTTAAAGATTGAATCATAATCGGGTTAGGCATACCTAGGGTATATGACATTTTCACGTTATTAAATTCAGTGTTGTGATACTCTTGTTTGTGCGAAAATTTATGTTTTTGAAATTGGGTTTCATGGGTCTGAACTGCCAATCTAATATGCATGTATGACTATAGATATAGAGAAGAAGAAAAGATTGATTTAGTCGACAAGGACTTTAGATATTATTTATTAGTATTCTGATTACATAAGATGTACATCAACTCTATCAACTTAATAAGGGAAAGACTGAATCTAGATAAGTAATATAGGTGTAAAGTTAATATAGTGAATAAAGAAGCTATATACATGATATACAGGATAATGAGTGAATATACGAGAACATACATAGTTGGTAAGATATACTTCAGTACCCCCTTCAAGTTGGAGTCGGTGGAGATGCCCAACTTGCTGAAGAGACGTTGTAACTGTTCAACACCCAAAGGCTTTGTAAATAGGTTAGCAAGTTGATTCGACGACGTAACATGAGATGGTTTTATGAAACCTGACGATACCCTTTTCCGAATAAATGACAATCAATTTTTATGTGCTTCGTACGCTCGTGAAAGATTGGATTTTCATCTATGTGAATGGTTGCTTGATTTTCGCAGAACACTGGTATCGGTGATGGAAGTACAATGTGTAAATCCTTAAAGAGGTAAATTAACCGTTGCAATTCAACTGTAAGATTAGCCAGAGTGTCGTATTCCTCCTCTGCAGAAGATCGAGAGATAGTTGGTTATTTTTTAGATTTCTACGAGATCGGCTATCGCCTAACATCGTAAAATAACCGGTAGTTGAACGTCTTGTGATTGGATAACCAACCCAATCAGAGTCAGTGAAACCCCGATAGTGTCAAAAGGAACTTGAAGAGGAAAGTAAAATTCCATGACCAATTGTGCCCTATAAGTATCGCAAAATACGAGTGGCTGCATTCATATGAGATGAGCGAGGAGAGGACATAAATTGACTTAAAAGTGGCTGAGTAAAAAATGTCAGGCCGCCTCACTGTGAGATATAAAAGACGGCCAATAAGACGTCGAAATATTTTAGGATCATCAAGTGGAACACCATTTGTAGGGAGAAATTTAAGGTGTTGTTCCATTGGAAAAGCAGAAACACGTGCATCAGAGAAATCATAGTATTTCAAAATGTCGCACACATATTTTCATTAGCATAAAAGAATACCTTTAGGTGATTTTGAAACTTCGAGACCTAAAAAATATTGAAGGATGCTAAGATCTTCGATAGAGAAAAACGAAACAATTTTTTTTTTTAAAGAAGAAATTGCAAAGTCACAATTTCCAGTAATAATAATGTCATCGTTGTAGACAAGAACATAGAGAGAAAGAGGTCCACGATAATAAGTAAAAAGTGAGTAATTGATAGTAGATTGAGAGAACCCTTCACCGAGTAAAGCAGTGGAAAACTTAGTGAACCATTGACGAGATGCCAGTTTCAGACCATAAATAGATTTATGAAGACGACATACACGATTGTCACCATGATCAGAGAAGTCTGGCGATAATTGTGTATAAACTTCTTCTAACAAGTCACCTTGAAGAAAGACATTGTTAATGTCCATTTGCGACATTGATGGAAGCGATAGATAACAATGCACGTATGGTGACTAATTTAGGAACATGAGCAAAGGTGTCGTGAAAATCAATACCTTCCTGCTGGGTATAACCTTTAGCAACGAGGCGAGTTTTATATCGTTCAATAGAGCCATCAACTTTATATTTAATTTGTAAACCATTTACAACCGATAACGGTCTTATTTGGAGGAAGCATTGTCTTAGACCAAGTGACATTTTGTTCTAAAGCATGATATTCTTTTTGCATCGCAGTATGCCAATAAGGGATACTGATAACACTAGTTAAAAAAGGCTGATGAGATGTGGAAAAATTATTAAAAGAGACAAAACTAGTTAATGGGGAAGGACTGGATTGAGCGCATCCAACGAAAGAACACACGTAATCATCCAGATACAGTGGTTTTTTTTTATTCCTAATTGGTCTTCCTTGATCAGCAACTGGTTGGGATGGTGGGGTCTGGACAGTTGATGTGGGAGTGGTTGGTAATTGAATTAATTAGTCTTTGAAAGTGGATGAAGGTACAATATCATGGCATGGTGATATATGTGAAGATGTAATTGGTGAGTCTACTGAAGAGGGCGATAGTGTATTAGAAGAGCTTGTATCATGGCAGTGAGATATAGGCAAGCTAGGGAACTAATGGGAATTCTGAGGTAACTGTTGGTTTAGTAGATGGAAGTGGAATAGATGTAGACTGTAGTTGGGTTCTGTAGAGTCTAAACAAGAAAAATGGGAGTAAAAAAAAACAAGGTGTTAGTGAAGATGATTGTGATGTTTTAGTTGATGGGATATCAGCGTATGGAAAAATGGATTCATGAAAAATTACATCCCTGCAAATGAAAGTCTTTTTAGTTTGGATGTCATAAAAAAGGTAGCCTTTGTACCCATGATATGATTATAGAAAGTGATAAAAAGAGTTCAAATACTAAAACTTATGAAGGTTGATTTCAGATTTAATTTCTAACACTAGCAAATATATATAAAAGATGGTCGTGATATTAAGGATAACTGAGACTCAAAATTCTATCATTATTCATAATCGAATGATACAAATTTCAATTCTTAACAATTATAGCTCTTTTATGGACTTTATTTCTGTGCCAAAGATAGATTTCTAAAACGTTACTTGTAAATCACAAGCATGGCGCATCAAAAACTCTTAAGGTTAAGCATACACCATAAAAAAATCATAAATAATTAATGAAAATTATAAATCGGTTAAAATAAGTGCAAAAATCATAAAAGATCGAAAATACTTACCAAACAATTGTGAAAAATAGCTTCCTCCATTGTCCAAGTGTTGGGGTTTAGCTCATGTTTCTCAAAAGATAGGCACATATCTCAAAAAGTGTTTACAAAGGTGAAAAGAAGAGAAAATAATAAAAGCATCGAGTTTGCAACGGTGTATGGACGTTACAGACTCACCGTTACAAAGCAGGTGTTGCAAACTGAAGATAAACATTCCAAAGATTAGAGTTTTAGCAACAGTTCATTCAACTCTTTGGCGACGGTTCTTCATCTTCTCTCTGTCATTTCACGAGCAGAACTGAAATTTTTTCTGGATTCTTTGGCAGAGCCAGCCCCCCCTCAACACTCCATTCTACCCTTTATTTATAATACATCATTAACACCTCTTCAAATCTCCCGAAAATATTCTAAAATCAATTCAAATCATCTCTTTCCTTCCCGGGAAATATTTTTTTCCATTGGCAGATAAATTCTCTTCTTCAATCTTAACTCTCGGTGATTTTCTTGCAAAAGTTATCCCAAATAATAAAGAAACCAAGTCATCCGAATTAGATAAGTGTATCAACATAGTTCCCAAGATTTATTTTATACCTGTTTTGAACCCGAGAATACTTTTTTCTTCGTAACTTAACTGTTTTGATTTTATACGATTTCGACTTTCCAAAACGTGAAGAATTTCCTTTTATGGAGGCTGAGATAAATTATTGTCTTTATTTCTCATGAAACAAACCACAAATCTCCTCCAAATCTTACATAAAATTCGCACAGTTGAGAGTAGATCCAATTCCCTCCAAAATTGATTTCAAACGGAAGCAAATGGGTGCCTTTAGCCAAATGCTTGGGTGCCTTTATCCAAAAGAGGGTGCCTTGAATAATTTTCCCAGGTGCCTTTAACACTTTTTCGAGCCAATTTTTCCAACAATGTTTATTTTCCAAAAATACCTACAAACACGTAAAATAACATAATTAGAATACAATCGAGCTCTAACTATATACAAATTGAGAACAAATCAGACATATAAATATGTCTATCAACCCATAAAGATAACCGAGAAAAACACAAGAAATAGCTCGCGAATCAAATTTATGTTTAATATGTGTATAGCGAGCTAAACATAAACACCCGAACATACAAAGATAAGAATAGTTAGGAGGAGTTTGAATCAAGGCCTCATGGGGGGACTTATTTCCCAACAATGGCGTAAGCATTTTATTGATTAGGAATGCAATAGTGAGGATGCATTCACCCAAAACTGAATATAGAGAGAAGCTTGGAAACACAAGGATCAAGCGACATCTAAAAGATGACGATGCTTATGTTCCACATCGTACACTGTTTCGCTGTGGCTTTGCAACACAGGGGCGTTGATGAACAATCCCATTAAAATGGAACCATTCTTGAAATTTCCATTGCAAAAATTCAGTCCCGTTGTCGTAAACGTTGTAAGTTTGGAAGGATAAAGGTTCGAATAGTGTGCATATATTGGTTCATAATATGATTGAAAACATATTTTAGAAACTTTAAGGTTTCAGACTTGGTTTTCATAAGAAACACCCAAGTACAAGGAGTATAGTCATCGAGAATAGTTAAGAAATAACGAGAATTACTTAAAGAAGGAGTCCAATGTGGACAACAAATATCGCAATGAATCGATTCAAAAGGTTTAGGACTACAAGAAGAACTTACGTTAAACTTTAAATGTGATTGTTTTGCCCGAGGGCATATATCACAACTATGCTTGAAATGGGAAACAATGCAAGGAATTGTATTAACTAAGAAACGAAACCATCCAAACTAGGATGTCCTAATCTACTGTGCCAAATATCTATTGGCTAATTGCAAACAACTCAAAGGGAAGTGGAGCAGTGCAGCCGATAAAGCTCACCAAATAAATCACCTCGACCAATCACCTTGGTCGTTAATGGGTCATTAAATAGACATGAATTAGATAAGAATTGAGCTAGACAAGCAACTGATTTCGTTAATTGACTGACTGACTGACAGTAGATTGAATTTGAATGATGGTATATTGTAAATATTGATTAACTTTTATATGGGTGAGAAATCAACCACCCCAATGAACTCAACATTAGATAGGCTACCATCAGGGAGTTGAACATCAATTCCTAATGGTGTCGTAGTATAAGAAGCAAAAAGTGATAAGGTGCAACAATGTGATTTGTTGCACCGCTTCAATGATGTTATAGAGAGGCAAATACCTATGAATGGAGGAGGAGAGGCTACATGTCCCATTATACTGCTCCGTAGTGAAGGTGGTAGCTTGGGGAGCAATTGGTTGTGCTTGTGCTGGCAAGGATGTGGAGCTGTAGCAAGGGCAATGCTGATACTAGGGCGTCCATTATTCTTAGGAGGATATCCATTGAGATTGAAGCAACGAGCCTTCGGATGACCACTGATGTGAAAATAATCAAAGTAGTACTTGCGCTTATGGTCATCATCAGCGCTAGAAGAGGTTAAAGATTGGTAGCGACCAGCTTTGAGGGCAACTGCTTCAATCGAATGCATAAAAGAGACCTGCATGTTCTTTTACCTGGCCATTTTGAGGGCCATCCAAAACCAATTTGGGACCACTATTCTAAACTCGTCCTATAAATTTGGCTATGGGTAACCTAGTGGTATGTAAAAATACTTAAATACCCTCTCATTAATCAAACAATTACCATTAACCCTTTCACTAATAAAAATTTAAAAACCTAAACCTAAACCATTCTCACCTTCTTCTCTACCGATTATCACTCTCTGTTTTCTCTTCTTCTTCTCTTGTTTTCAAACTACCGATTGTGGCATAATCCAATTCCTCGTAAACCGATTAATCGTAAACCAATTCATCGTATAATCGTAAACCAATTCATCGTCGTAATTACAATCTAAAGATAGCAAGAAAGAAGCAAACAACCCGTCAACCTGCTAATACTAACTGGTCGAATTTTGCCGAGAGAATAAGAAATATAGAGATCGTTGAAGAACATATCGAAGAACACGAAGATGATGACCTAGAAACGGAGACTGATTCCGACAATCAGCCTCTCCAGAACTTTATAATGGCTCCAATAAGGTAAGGGTTTACCATTATTTGTGTTTATTTTGATTCAATCGAATGAATTCGTCACTAAAATATCTAGGGTTTTAGGTTATTTGTCATAATCGGTAGTTTCGTGTTTGTTTTTAACTACCGATTGTGTTAGTGTTCTTCATTGCTGATAGACACGTTTTCGTGTCTTATTTGATCTCAATTTGTATATTGTTAGAACTCATTTGTGTACTTATATTGTGATTTTATTGTGTTTGTAGGTATTTTTAGAGAAATAAACTTTTGTGGAAAAATTGGCTCGAAAAGTGATGTTTGCACCCCCGGAAAAATTATTAAAGGCACCCCAGAAAAGTGTTAAAGGCACCTACCTCCAATTGATAAAGGCACCCTAGTGTTTGTTAATGGCACCCACTCTCATTTGAATTCAAAAGAAATAATTTTGGCGGGAATATTTTGTTCACGCCTGTTAGGATTTGCGATCGAGAATTTTGGGATGATTTTGAGATTTATGACAAGAATATATTCCTGCCATATAAGTAGTAATTTTAAGTGATGAGGGAACTTGAAAATAACCAAAAAATCGCATGAAATATGGATTCTCGTCAAAACATATCGGAATAGTATCAACCGTGATTCTTAACTGCCTACATAATTTCAGAAGTATGGGAAGATTCGAATAACGCTGAGAGGAAATAATATTTGACACAGTCAATATATAATCAACAGGATCAACAAAAAAATATCACAGAGATGAACAAATATCTCATCCGAAATTATTCTCATTGATTTTGAAGATTTGAAGAAGTTAAGAGGTTGTGAAGGTGTTCTAGTATAAATAGGGAGTCGATAGAAGCATTATGAGGGGGGGTCTGGAGAGTCCAAAAACGAAGAATCAAAAATCCAGAAAAATCTGCTCGTGATCATGATGAGGAAGATGAAGATTCTGTTGCCATAGGGTTGAAGCTTCCGTGGCCAAAAGTTTGAAGCTTCCGTTGTTATAACTTTTAACTTTGCAACGTTTAACTTCAATTGCAACGTTTAGCTTCAGGAAATAGTTATCCCTCTGTAACAGCGAGTCTGTAACGTTTATAAACGTTGCAAACTCACTGTTTTCATTATTTTCACTCTTTTTCGTTATTTTCAAACATTTTGAGTTATGTACCAAACTTTTGAGGGTGTTTTGAGCAAGATGAGCTAAACCCCATACGTTGAGGTGACGTAGGAAGCCATTGTTTCAATAAAAGTGGTATATTTCTATTTTAATTAATTTTTGCAATTTCTTTATGATTATTTGCCTTGATTAAAAATTGATTTAATGATTTTTGTTAAGAAATTGTGATTGCGTTAGATGGTACATGCTTTGGCCTAGGTTTTAGATGTTCCATGCTTTTTTTTATACATTTGTTATTTTAAAAATCTACTTATTGCAATATTTTAGAATCAAATTAAATGTAAGAATTGCATGAATATTAACTAGTTTGAACCACTTTAATTGGTTAATGGTGAAATCCATAACCTCAGTATTTGTTTATATTATTTTCATATCTTGTATATATTTTAAGTTTATAATTAATTTATTAAATCTAAATTCAATCTTCACAAGTTCGAGCGAACGATACTTTATTTACCACTATTAAAATCACATCAATTGCTCATGAACATCATGCACAATCAGTAGTTATGTTTAGTCATTAACTACCGATTATATTCCTGGACCAAAATTTAGGCATAATCTGTAGTATCGTATAGGGTTAAATTCTCGATTATAAAGTTTGTGATTCATGAACATCGACCATTATCGGTAGTTATAGTTAGTCATAAACTACCGATTATATTCCTGGACCAAAATAAGGCATAGTCGGTATTTTCGTATAGGGTTAAACTTCCGACTACAAAAGTTAGTGATTCCTCAAAACATCGACCATAATCGGTAGTTATATTTAGTCATTAACTACCGATTATATTCATGGACCCAAATTTACACATAATCGGTAGTTAATTTTTTTCGTAACTACCGATTGTATGTGTGTCCACAGACTTTTCTGTTCCATTTTTTATGTACAATCGGTAGATAATATAGAGCCCGAGCTACCGATTATGCACAATCGGTAGTTACATTGTTTTTTTGACTACCGATTATGAACAATCGATTGAGTTGAATGTACTTTGGCTACCGATTATGTAGTGATTAAACGATGTCTTGTTGGAAATAATTGTTCTTTCTTTTGTATCAAAGAAGGGAAAGGCGATCTAAGCATTCCACGATACAATTCTTTCGGGGCCTCGTCATGAAGGGGTAAGAAAGTAACTGCTAGTGCAAGAAGACAAAAGAGCGCTAGCGGAATTATTATCACTGAAGGAACTCAACCAAGTGTTCCAAGAAGTGAAAACGAAGAAGAAGGAGAACCAAGTGCTCCACAAGATAGATACCATGATGAAGGAGGACCAAGTGGTATAAAGAAGCCAGCTAAGAAGAAAGGAGGACAGAAGGTCCCCGACTCTTTGATGATGAAGGGTATTCAAGAAGGCCAAATCCCTGGCCTCCCAAGAGATGGAGGAGATCTATTATTTGAGTACAAAGACTCTTGGGCGAAAGAAATTTACTCAACTGAGGTAATAATTATAAAACACTATTCTTAACATATTGTCTTTTTATTCGTAGAAGTGTTAACTGTTATTCTAATTGTTTTTTAATTCGTCTTGTATATTGGGACCATTCTGATGCGGTTCGTCTACTCAAACCTACGGCTGCACCAACAAAGATGAAAGATTGGCCGTTAGAAGGTGAGTGTGAACGGTTCCAGCAAATTATACTGCACTCGGGGATATCTACGGCTGCCGAGAATTCAATGTTACATCACGACCGGGTGTCGGTATCAGCCTCCATGGAGAGGATGTATCCTGAGACCGATACCTTCCATATGCCGTGGGGCAGATGACGATCACCCCCGATGATGTGGTGTAGATTCTAAGTCTCACTGACCATGGTACGGAGGTGAAGTTTGATTATGTGAAGCAGTTAAGCTGGGTACAACTTTATTTTTACACTGAGAGGCGCCTTGGTTGGGATCGAGCGACATCCAACGAAGAGTTTCAAAAGTGCTTTCTTTAAAAACCAAGGCAGTTTAGTATGGTTCAACTGATGAAAATGTTCAGAGGCACCAAGGCTAAAGAAGAGATCAATCCAGAGTTTAGCGATGACCAGGTCAATGCTGTAGCCACTGCATATCTTCTCTGTGTTTTGGGATGTGTCATTTTCCCTAATGCTAGTGGCAACCGGGTCGACGCCAACCTTCTACAACTTTTGTATCCTATCAACAAAGTTCGTGACTATTCGTGGGGCAGAGCATGTCATGCGTTCTTGATGGAAGAGTTGATAAAGGCACCCAGGGAACAGATTAGCCAAATTGCCGGGAACGTGCCTACTACAGGTATTTTGGTAACTCTATTGATAGTTTGATTGTTATTTATTTTTTCCTCTTTTAAGAATCAATTTTCTCGTACTTGGTTTGATATTTACACTAGACATGGATCTATGACCACTTCCCGTCCCTCGAGTTGGCCAAAGAGAATCCGGCATGGGAGAAAGGAACACCCCGAGGAACAAAATACATCTTTGACAACAACCATTCAAGGTCTAAGGAGCAGGAGTTGATATCTTTGAGGAGGAAATTAGACTCGATGGCGTCCAAAGATGTATACTTTGATCCATACATGGAAGACCGAGCTAGTGGTCATATAGCGGGAAGGTCTGAGTTGTCGTTCTACTATGGACCCTTGTTGCATCCCACCGGATATGTCATGTACAATGCCTCTAGGGTGATGCGTCAACTCGGTTATGTCCAAGAAGAACCTATGAGTCACATGCGTGGCAGGTTCAAATTGGACATTGCGAAATCTACTTGTGGTAAGGACTCTATCACAGTAGTTTACTCTGATAACCCATCCGTTGAAGATTGCAAAAACATGATGCAATATATGATCAACGAGGGGAGACCTGTCAACCTAGGTGATGAAGCAGATCCACACTATATGGTATGGTACCGGCAGCATTCTCATCTTCATGTGATCCGTGAAGATAAATGAAAGACCACCAGGGTGTCCGAATATTCTTGCATAATCAAAGACAAACCCTCTGGTTATGAAAGGCTGGTACGTAATGTTATTTCCTTTTGATTTTAGTATTACGACAATATTTTAGATAATAATTGTTTGATTGTTATTGCCTAAAAAAAAAGGTTTGCATTTTTCTCAAAGAAGATAGTTGGGTGCATAAATGCTGGAGTGCCTCCATCATTGATAAGATGATGAGAGAGAATAAAGACCTCATTGACAACATTCGTAATGAAGCCTATGCTGACAAGTTTGGGGAGAAATCTGTGAATAAGCCTAAGAAGCTAGCAACAAAGCCGACCAAAAGATCTCGCGGTTCATCGAGTGCTGATGCTGAAGCAAATGTCCCTGAGGGTGAGACAATGCCGCTGATGCTGAAAGATTGTTAGCCCCTGGTGCTCGTCGTCCTCGTACCAAAACCAAAGCTCCTAGAAATTAGATTTTGGTTGTTCACTTATGGATATGTCTCTGGTGTTTAACATTAATGGTGTATAACTGTCTAACATTTGAAAGGATTTTATGTTCTTTTTATGAGATATCAATTGATTTTTGCAAGAGATAAGGGTTTAACAAGTTATTTTGTTCAAATTTTACATTATAATCGGTAGATAAATGGTTTGCAACAACTACCGATTAAGTATATTCATCAACAATCGGTAGATAACAATCTACCGATTATGTTAGTGTAATACAATCGGTAGTTTAAATATCTACCAATTACCCTTACCAATGGAACTGCCTGTTCCTGAACACATTTTGGACTATAATCGGTAGTTTAAGAAATTCTTAACCTACCGATTATGCATTTTGATAATTTTTTTGATTTTCAAATTGGGGATACATGCATAATCGGTAGGTTAAAAAATTCTTAAACCACCGATTATACATTTTCAAAACGTTGAAATTTTGATAATTTTTTCGATTTCCAATTTGGGGCTATATGCATAATCGGTAGGTTAAAAAATTCTTAACCTACCAATTATTCATTTTCAAAATGTTGGAATTTTGATAATTTTTTCGATTTCCAATTTGGGGATACATGCATAATCGATAGGTTAAAAAATTCTTAACCTACCGATTATGCATGTTGAAAATGTTGGAATTTTGATAATTTTTTCGATTTCCAATTTGGGGATACATGCATAATCAGTAGTTTAAAAAATTCTTAAACTACCGATTATGCATGTTCAAAATGTTGGAATTTTGATAATTTTTTTGATTTCCAATTTGGGGCTACATGTATAATCAGTAGGTTAAAAAATTCTTAAACTACCGATTATGCATGTTCAAAATGTTGGAACTTTGATAATTTTTTTGATTTCCAATTTGGGGCTACATGCATAATCGGTAGGTTAAAAAATTCTTAAACCTACCGTTATGCATTTTCAAAATGTTGGAATTTTGATAATTTTTTTGATTTCCAATTTGGGGCTACATGCATAATCGGTAGGTTAAAAAATTCTTAACCTACCGATTATGCATGTTGAAAATGTTGCAATTTTGATAATTTTTTCGATTTCCAATTTGGGACTACATGCATAATCAATAGTTTAAGAAATTCTTAAACTACCGATTATGCATGTTCAAAATGTTGGAGTTTTGATAATTTTTTTGATTTCCAATTTGGGGCTACATGCATAATCGGTAGTTTAAAAAATTCTTAAACTACCGATTATGCATGTTCAAAATGTTGGAATTTTAATAATTTTTTCGATTTCAAATTTGGGGCTACATGCTTAATGGGTAGTAAATATATTTGTTAGATTACCGATTGTTGAAATCGGTAGATAATGGTGATCCCAATAATTCCGATTGTTAATATTCGTACGAACTTAGTGTACATATTTTCTGTACACTCTTGTTACACCAGGCCTCAACGACTCTTTTTTTTTTGAAAAAAAGAGCCGTTAAGACTATAATCTATATAAGGAGGGTGACTTCTTCTCATTTAAGCACCTCCAATACATTTTAACTCTCCAACATTGAAGAAATAATCGTATAGATTAATGGCTCAACCGTTCACGGTAGAGGAAGATTTATCGTTATGTAAGCGGTATGTGCAATTCTATCCGAAGCGAGGAGAAGAACGTAGGCAAAATGGTGTAATGAGTATGAGTTATTTGATAGTGTTCACGAACATTTTTGTGTTGACACCGGGAACCCCAATAACCGTAATAAAGCTGATTTTTTTTTGTTGATTTCATTCTATAGGCAGAGAAGTTGATCCATTTGTGAATTTAACTTATCTTGTTAAACAATATCGTTTGAGGGGTGAAACTAATGATGAAGTTATAGCGAGATCTCTCGAGGAATGACGACGATGGAAACGATCAAATTACCGTTACGAAGCTTATTTCAATATCATTAAGGTGATTGATAGATTCAACCCGTTTAAGGTTCGTCCACGCCGCTAAAGCTGAAAGGAATTTTCCAAGATAGTGTAAAATAATAATTAATATAATAATAGTGTAAAACGCCAGGTTTATTAACAAAAACCAAAACCTAATTCTTCTTCTTCTCTACCTATTCACGCCTCTTTTTCTTCTCATTTCCTTCTCTACCTCTACCTTTACCTATACCTATTCACAACTAAAACAACCTCATTTTCCATTTCTTCTCCTCTACCGATTCTTCTACTCCCTTTACTCTCATTCTCCATTGAAAATGGCTCCAAAATCTTTACCTAAACAATCAAAGAAATGAAAGGAAAAGATGGTGAAAGAGGAGTCCAAAATAATTGAAATCAATTCGTCAACCGATTCCAATGAACTTCCCCTCCGACCAAAAAATGTTCCTACCCAATCAAAGAAGGGAAAGGAAAAGTAAGTTACATCCAACTTTTAAGTTTTTAGTTATTACTTTGAAGAAATCATGATAATTTTTTTTTATAATTTTCTGAAACAACGCATAATCCGTAGAAATCTGGCGAACTTTATCTACCGATTATGCCTCGAGTTCATCATTCATGAAGAACATCATGCACAATCGGTAGGTATTGCATAATTTTATCTACCGATTATATAATCAAACATTTACTGAAAACACGCCCTACCGATTGTGTGTAATCGATTGATATTTTATAATTTTAACTACCGATTGTGTGCTTTTGTTTATTTTTATAATAGCTATTATGTAGTTAGTTAATAATCAATGTTTGGGTATGTTCATTAGGGTTATGGATGAAGATAAAGAAGATGAAGGTCTTTCTCCGGCTCGAAAGGCTGAATTGCTTTCTCGTCCTCTTTTCAATTTGCCGAAAGGAGTTTCTGATGTACAAATATATCAAATGATGTTGGATGATCCGGATTTCTCACAAATGATGAACGATCCTGATTGTTGGTGGAACGGTCCTGAAAATCCCTTCAAGTACGTTGATATTTCATCTTACGATGAAGGATCTGAGGCAGAAATGAATCGAAGGATATATATTGATCCGGATTTTGATCCTCGACTCTTTTTCAGGGAGAAAGACTTCTCAGGCATAAACCCATAAAACAATGAAGCTGTAGAGTACATAGGTCCAGTTCAGGATGATGAAGTTGTTGCTGATCCTAAGGGGAAGGAGAAGAAGAAGAATAAACGGGTTGAAACTAGGACCAAGTCGAGAGTAACAAGGAGTGGAAGAATTTCATGAGATCAATGAGATTGATCACTTTGAATTTCTATGATATGTTTTGTTTTGTTTTTTCGGATGTTTTTAGTTTTTTTGAACAAGTTTTATGAACAATATGTAGAAAGTTTATTTGAACAAGTTTTTCTTCGGATGTTGAAATAGTATTTTGAAGTTAGATGTTAAGTACAATCGGCATAATCGGTAGATAACTATGTTTCTAAACTACCGATTAAATACAGTCGATAGTTATTTATTTCCCGTGCTACCGATTAACCACAATCGGTAGTTATTTATGTTCACTTACTACCGATTATGGCAGGAAAAGTCCTGGACAAAAAAAAACCAGTATAATCGGTAGGTAAATTTGATCTTCAAAATACCGATTATAAAGTTTAAAATTTTAAAGTTTAAAATTTTAAAGTTTAATTCAATTCTGGCTACAATCGGTAGATATAAATTTTCAATTTCTATCGATTGTTAAAGATGAAGAGCTAGAAATTTGGAAAGTTTTGAGAATTCATTTTTGGGGCGACACCTATAATCAGTAGTTATGGTACTCCATTAAACTACCGATTATGAAATCAAAATAATAAAAAACAAACAAACTGGGAATTTTGTACAATCGGTAGGAATAAAATTCACGAGCCTACCGATTGTACAAAACTATAACTCAACTAAATCAATCTAAAACACTTTTAATTTTTATTCCAAAACTGTAACTCAAATTCATCATCTAACACTAACTATAACCAAATTAATTAACTAATTAATCAACATTAACACAAATTAAGCAAGGATAAATTAGCCATTATAGAAAATATATGGATAAGGGATGTATTGATATTACTTCATAATGACCTTATTTTGTTTTATTAGTGGCCCCAAATTGGTTTTGGGTAGCCCTCAAAATGGCCAGGTTCTTTTAGACATCTTCCTGCCTAACCAGGTTATCTATATTTTTAACATATATAAAATCATCTTATTAGAAAAAATTGTTACGCAAGCCAAAAAACGATCATGGAGCCCTTGTAAAAACTCCATGACACGATCTTGATCCATATATTCAACAGTAGTCTTACCTGAAAGGAAGACACAGTGAGGTATTCGTCGCATCGAATCAATCTCATCCCAGAGTGAGCGCAAAAGTGTATAGTAGTGAGTGACAGTGAGGTTCTTTTGGCGTAAGCTTGAGATTCGTTGTTTGAGATGGTACAACTTAGGTGCACTGGTCTCGGAAAAGCGCTCCTTAAGGTCCAACTATATATATTTCGCGAGAAGACTTCTGAAATAAAATGCTTATTTTGATGTCTGGGACAACGGAATGATGAATCCAACTCAAGATAAAATCATCAACACGTTTCCAAAGCATGTACTGAGTTTTGTCAGCAGCATCCAGAACTTCAATGAAACCATCAATGAATTCCAACTTGTCCTTAGCACTTAGAGCTTTGGTAATGCTACAAGCCTATGTTCCAGAGTTGTCACTTGCCAAAAAAGGTTCACAAAAAATAGCATTTGAATTATCCGAATGATGGACAGAAAAGCGAGTATCTTTTGGAGAAGATATTATGGTTTCAGATGAGATTGGTTGGTGGTGTTAATCATGGTAGTGATTGAAAAAAATCAGAAACTTAATATGTTTTGTTTTAACAATAAGATAGATATAAAAATGAAGGATCGAATACCCTAAGACTTAAGACGAGGATACCATAATAAACCTGTATGACTATAGATATATAGAAGAAGAGATTGGTTTAGTTGATACAAATTATAAAGACTTTGGAGTATCATTTATATAGTATTCTGATTACATAAGATGTACATCGACTCTAACAAATTGATAAGGAAAACACTAAATCAAGATAAGTTATACATATGTATACAATTAAGAGAAAACTAATCTAGAGAATAAAAAAGCTATATACATGATATACTAGATAGAGAATGAATGTTGGAAAAAATGTTCCTGTAACAATGAACAAACTGAACAAAAAACTTGAAATTGGTTATTGATTAGAAAATAGAAGCACTCATTTCAGACAAACACACACACACATAGAAAGATGGAGTCGCCTGTTCAACAGACTGCCCTTAACTCGATATTTGTCGGGTACACCTCTAGAAAGAGTGTTGCTATACCCATGTATGGACAAATCGAATCCAGAATAAAACCACTTGATACCAACCCAACTAGCAAAAACTCGTTGGCCCGTTGCGAACTTAACAACAGAATAAGAATTATTTAAAAGTAAAACTACGTGCGCAATCAAAGCGAGAAGAAGGGAAAAGTCATCAGGATAGTAGCTGTGACTGGGGTAATTGAAAAATGAATTTTGTTTTTTCTTTTATAGGCAAATTTGAGAGAAGAGAATTAAATTGTATTTATAAAAAATCTTTTTATTTAATTCCCATAAATTCCCATAAATAATAAAACGGTTTTTAATATTTATTATAGGAATTTAAAATAAAAAAAAAAACATTCAGTCTTGATAGGCACACGTTGCGCACACGTCGAGCTCACGCCGGGCACTCGTCGCGCACACGCCAGCTCACGCATAAACACACGCAAGCATAGGCAAGCTCCGCAAGTCAGCGGCCCGCGTGCTTCGGTGCGAAGCACCGCACATGTGTGAGTTTGCCCAGTAGCCCATTCTCTTAGTTCATATCCAATACACAAGTTCTTTCCCTTAGGTGCAACTTTAGTGGCAATATAGATAAAATTCATCCTTGGTTTATCTCATGTTGGACAAATCAAAGGTTTCTCATTCACATAGAAGTAAAAAGTGGATTTGTTATTTCCACCCCCAATATAGGCTAGTGACCCTTTGGTCCCATCAAAATAAATTAGGTAACTAAACATTTTTTGGTAATAAATCGTAATCAATCACTTTTAATTCTAACAATCCCCCACATGAATGAAGAAAGCGATAAATTAGAAAACCGAAAACGAGAAATACCTCTCAAGCAATAGGTGTCCATATGGAATTGAACCTTTGCTTAGTGAGAAGTACCGGAACTACTTGATGGACAGTGAACGCGATGTCTTGAACTGTCATCGTTTGGTGTAATTCATCAATAGCTCCTTACGCGAGATATCTCTCAAAAGTGCTGTTAAGTTCACGCCGTTGTGTCCGTTTTGGCCCTGGACATATCCCGTTTCTCAGAATGCTCTAGAGAGTCAGCTCAGTTCTCATAGGAAGCGACCCACTTCCTCATTCAGATAGGTGAGTTCTATCAAGAGTGTTAACTGCTACACCCCATTTCAATCTTAAATTGAAACTATATAACTCACTAAAACTTTACTATAAGTCATCCTCACATGCAGTCACACTATCACGTCTACACCATAGGGAAGGGACAGAGAAAATAATTCTCTGATAGTGTTTCATATTTACCTGCCACAAATTAGTTGTCTCATTCAAAACCTTGATCTTGGGATCTCCAGTCAGCAAGGTTGAGTATCCTTCATGGCAAGTTTTAATTGATGAGCTTAGGTCCCATCCCCCTCGATACATTACTAACTATCTCCTTGGACAAGCCTTTCGTCAAAGGGTCCGCGATATTCTCCTTAGACCTCACAAAGTCAACAGAAATAACGTCATTCGAGATTAGTTGTTTTAGATAATTGTGCCTTCTCCGAATATGAATGGATTTTCCATTATAATTGCTATTTTTAGCATTAGCTATTGCAGCTTGACAATCGCAGTGTATAGATATAGATGGCACAGGCCTATGCCAGAGAGGAATGTATTCTAAATAACATCTTAGCCAAGCGGGGTTCCTCTCCTGCTTTATCTAACGCGATAAACTTGGATTCTATAGTGGACCGAGCGATACAGGTCTGATTGGAACTCTTCCAAGACACTGATCCACATCTTAGAGTGAAAACGTATCCACTCGTAGATTTAGACTCCTCTGAGTCTGCTATCCAGTTTGCATTACAATGTCCTTCAAGGACCGCAGAGTATCTCTTATATAACTCAAACAAAGTTTAAAGTGTATTTTCGATACCTTAACACTCTAAAAAGTGCATCCCAATGCTCCTATCAAACTGGTTATATTTTCTAAGTACAGATTCAATGTAATGAGATTGACTAAGACTATATCTATTAGACTCTCTTCTAATTTTCATCCCTAAGATTACATCTGAGGGACCTAAGTCTTTCATGTCAAGGTCTCATTCAACATGTTCTTAGTGGAATAAATTACATTTATGGTTGTATCTAGTATAATCTGATTATCAACATACAAGCATACAATCACACAGGTATCATTCACAAGTTTAGTGTAAACATACTTGTCAGATTCATTTATTTTAAACCCACTAGAAACCATTACTGATCAAAATTTTCATGCTCTAAAAGATTTCTCTTTTCTAAATCTCTTGCCTCTTCAAGGCTCAACTTCATTTTCCTCTAGAAGTATTGTCTGACAAGTATAAAAGACATCTAGGGGATCAACACATATCATGCGAGATTCAGATTTCAAAGGAAAATAATTTTTCCAAGAAACACAACAACCCTAGATTCCATAATGGTATTCAGACCAATTTCCGAAGTATCAGAATTTACAACCCTAAACCTATAATCTGTAAGGCGTTCAGGATATCTTATTAAGACACAATTAACATATTTGGGTCCTATATTTTTCCTCTTATGTGGAGGGATGGAAATCTTAGCCAAGCACCCCCCACATTTTTGAGGTATGCAAAATAGGGTTGTCTACTTTTCTATAATTCATTTGGAGATATATCTGATCCATTAATAAGTACTTTGTTCAGGATATAGCAAACTGAGAGGACGGCCTCCCCCCACAAGTTCGCAGGTAGTCCTGAGCTAATTAACATGGCATTCATCATCTCCTTAATGGATTATATTTTCACTTCTAGTTGAACTGAGTTCATGTCAACTAGGTCTGAGTGAATTAATTCTAAGGGTTTTAGAAATTTCTGAACACTTTTCTTATAAGACTTTTTAGCATATTTTGATTCTATGCAAATTTAACATTTTATGTTTACTTTCAAAATTAAATTTGGGAATGCAGCCTATGCTGGCCAGATTGTTCATTGAATAACAAGACCAAGTCTGCCATGTCAAACATTCACTGACATACTAACATAAAAGGAATCATTTTTATTTATTTAAATTGAGATTACATCTAATTTGTGAAAACCCTCTGTCTTATAGCTCTATCCACTGATTTACACAATTTTTCCAGATTCATAAAAACCCTTATCATCTAATATACTACAAGATACAAGAATTTTACAGATGTCCGGAACATGAACAATTTCTTCAATATGAGAATTTTGCCAAAAAATGAGCTTCAGCCCAACTTTGCCTTTTTCCGCAACCTGTGCGGCGGACGAGTTACCCATATAGAGCTTTTCTCCTTCCCCTACCTTCTGATAGGAGGTGAACACATCTTTGTTTCCGCGGACATGTTCGGTAGCATCAGAGTCTACCCACCAGTCTCTCACATTGGGTACCGATTTGACTTCAGACACTGTACCAAAAAACTTGTTCTTTTGATTTTTTATAATAATTCAGCATTATTTTATTTTATTTCTCTATAAATAAAATCCTTACGATTTCTATAAACTATTGCCTAATTATATTATGAACATGATTTATTTAAAATCAAATAATCAACACTGACGCATGCTTCACGTTAAATTATTTTAGTGCATGATAACTACATTTTATTATGCATATAATAATTGTCTTGCATTAAATTTAGTGAATAAATTTTAGTGCACAATTACATTTTATCAAACGTGACCTAAGGTTGTTAAATTAAGTGTATTAACCGTTTTAATAATTTCAAGACAACATGCATACGATTCATATATAAAAAATATATTATGATTATAATTAATAAATCATACCTGATTATCGTTGCTACCACCATTTGAGCAATAAAAGTTGCCCATTTTAGCCATGGACTCTCCATCAAATCCCTTCCGAAGAATGCAATTGGACCAGACCCATATCATCAGCTAGAATGCACCCAAAACCACCAGAAGCAGATAACCCAGATTCACAATTAACCATGAATTAAACACCTTCCTCTGACGGAAACGTAAAATAAACAAGCCCCGGATGACCACCTTTCTATGACTTTAAACCCGAGCCCAACCCAAATTGAGTGTCCAATTCCATTTAGTCATCCCTTATAATTTTGCTGAGCACAATTAGTAGAGATGAAAGAAACTCTAAATAAGCATGTGAGTCACATGTGTGACAAGTGAAGGAGGGGCAAAAAGGTCTTTTCGCAGATTTTTCTTTTAACCCTAGCAATTTACCTTGTTCTCCGCCCGTTCTCTCCACTCATCACTTCCGTCTTCATTTTTACGTTCAAATCCCTTAATCTAACAAGACCCGTCAGCAGAACCCGAATTTCTTCCACTCAAAATCTCTACGTCTTTTCACCAGCAGCATCCTTTCTTCTCCTTCCCAGTTTACTCGGTCTCAAGCAGACCAGAATCATCATCATCGATTGGCAGCAAACACCAACCTACAATCAATTCATTTTTCCCTTGGGAAAGAAGAAGACGATCAGTTCTCTGCCATCAAAATCACCACCATTTTCACCTCCTGGTTGCACCTCAAGATTATTCTCCACCTTCCCTTCCGATGAACACCAACACGGCGGTGAACCACCGTTTCCGCTACTACTGCGAAGGTTGAAATGTCAAATTGGAATTTACCCAATACATCTTCTGAAGTCCATTCCTGATAAACATAAGAAGAATCCCTATATAAATCCTGTCTTCTCTTACGAATGTAATCCTGATGAGAGTAGTAGTATGATATGACATCAGCGATTCCACACAGCAACTTATCTCAACAGGTGACCTGTTTGATTGAAGAGCTGATCTAACGAACGAAGAAGCAACAACCATGGCTCTCTCAATCATTATACTACTTGTTACATTCCTTGCACTTCCTTTGTCAAATCTTCACTGTTAGATCTCGCAACTGATTCCACTTCCTTATTGCCGGAATTTCATCGGAAAGAAAATGAAGAGCAGTTTCTTAGTTTTCCGAGACCGGTATCAGGTGTTGGTCCGGCAACTGTATCATCCCAGAGTTGGTCTAATAAACCCACGGAAATTAAGTTAAAGAGAAGATTTCTGATTCGGAAAAATAAGAAAGAAAATAACTTAATTTTTTGTGTGATGCTCAGCTCAAGCTCAAAGTATATTCTCAATTTCAGAGTCCTCACAACTTTAGATTTTACAAGTGAAATGTCATTCCAGTTAATAATTTCTGCTTCAATAATTTCTTGTATGATTCTTTCTTTTTCAAATTCTATTTTAATTGCTTCAGCTTTGCACGCCCAAGAATTTTTCTCGTTTTCATTGTTACAGAAAAATAAAATATCGAGTTAAGATTGTTGGAAAAAATGTTCCTGTAACAATGAACAAACTGAACAAAAAACTTGAAATTGGTTATTGATTAGAAAATAGAAGCACTCATTTCAGACAAACACACACACACACACAGAAAGATGGAGTCGCCTGTTCAACAGACTGCCCTTAACTCGATATTTGTCGGGTACACCTCTAGAAAGAGTGTTGCTATACCCCTGTGTGGACAAATCGAATACAGGATAAAACCACCTGATACCAACCCAACTAGCAAAAACTCGTTGGCCCATTGCGAACTTAACAGCAGAATAAGAATTATTTAAAAGTAAAGCTACGTGCGCAATCAAAGCGAGAAGAGGGGAAAAGTCATCAGGATAGTAGCTGTGACTGGGGTAATTGAAAAATGAATTTTATTTTTTCTTTTATAGGCAAATTTGAGAGAAGAGAATTAAATTATATTTATAAAAAAATCTTTTTATTTAATTCCCATAAATAATAAAACGGTTTTTAATATTTATTATAGGAATTTAAAATTTATAAAAAAAAACATTGAGTCTTGATAGGCACACGATGGCACATGCTGCGCACACGTCGATCTCACGCCGGGCACTCGTCGCGCACACGCCAGCTCACACCGGGCACTCGTCGCGCACACGCCAGCTCACGCATAAACACACACAAGCATAGGCAAGCTCCGCAAGTCAGCGGCCCGCGTGCTTCGGTGCGAAGCACCGCACATGTGTGAGTTTGCCCACTAGCCCATTCTCTTAGTTCATATCCAATACACAAGTTCTTTCCCTTAGGTGCAACTTTAGTGGTAATATAGATAGACTTCATCCTTGGTTTATCCCATGTGGGACAAATCAAAGGTTTCTCATTCACATAGAAGTGAAAAGTGGATTTGTTATTTCCACCCCCAATATAGACTAGTGACCCTTTGATCCTATCAAGATAAATTAGATAACAAAACAATTTTTGGTAATAAATCGTAATCAATCATTTTTAATTCTAACAATGAATATACGAGAATATACACCGTTGGTAGGATATATTTCAATACAATCTATGGCCAATGAGTTTAGATTTAAGCATTATGTATTGGATGTTGTCTGTTGATTCACGTTAACAAGCCTTATGTTCAAAGCATAAGGTCAAGAACGACACTAACGGAATCAGATTTCTGTTTGTCGCAAACTATTATTGATTAAATCAACTGCGATTTATTTTTATTTTCTATTCTGTTTCAAAAAGCATTATAAGAACATTCTTCCTAGTTAATCTAAAATCAATTTTATTAGTATGCAATTCATGTTTCCCTGCTCCCATTAGTGGATTATGGAATCAATGTTTTTTTCTGTCTTAAAGGCTTCAATAGATCTTAAAGGTTTTCTGAGGCATGGAATTCACAAATAGGAGGCTCTGTTAATTTATGGTCTGCAGTGTTACATGACGTGGTTTTATCTTGTACAAAGGGTATACAAATTTGTATAATTTAGATTGGGTAGGAAAATAACTTTAGTGGGTACGTATATAAAGGGTACCTTCAGCTTTTTCAGGGGTACATAGAAAAAGAGCCTTTTGTTATACAAGAAATTCATTCATTTTTTTTTATTTTTTATTTTGCTGACCGGAAGCACAAACACGACAAAAGAAAAAACAACCTATGAAGAACTAATCTCATCTGCCGAAGCAGAGTGGATACAAGAGGGGAAGAAAGCAACCACTTTTCAATAACTTGGTTGATCTAGCATAATTAGCTAGATTATGGGCCACAATATTACCACTGTCGCCAACGGATATAAATAAATATGTTGATTGAGTTATCATGCGGTTGGTGATGAATGGTTCCAGTGAAGATAGATAAGTATGCTGATTGTGAAGATAGATAAATATGCTGATTGAGTTAACGACGAAGGACTTCATAATTATTTCTTTCTCATTATTGTCTTTTTAAGAACTAATCAACCAATCGCCGTTCATTATTTACTTTTTTTTTCTAATTTAAATAATATATGAATTATATAATTTCTTGTGGAGAAAATTTTTATTACTACTATATTATTAGTTAATATTCTAAAAAATATCTTAAATAATTTATTACACTTACGACACACATCAATAGATTAATCATTTTTGTTTAAAATAAATATTCTTATAGGAGCTTTTCTCTATCTAACTCTTTCTAATATCAACAAATCATTATTTAGAGACCATGGTTATCCTTCCATGACTGTCTCGAAATAACATGGGTTTTTAAACTTTATTTGATAAGCACCTTTTTTAGAACTCAGAAATATCCATTAAAGCATTCGGTCCCCATGATTTCTAAAGCATCTCTCGTTGAATAAAAAATGCACGTTCCTATCATTTACCAGTTTGATGAGAAGGCATCTCCTCCATTAATTGAATCGCCATCTGGGTACTCTTCCAGATGTAATAATAATGATTGAAGGTCCATGAGGTTAGACAATCCAGATATTATGCCCTCAAAATCGTCTTGATGATTACTGGATGATGACGCCACGAGAGTGACACTACTAGAGCAACGAGAGTAAATAAGAGCTAACAAACAAACAGAATAAAACACAGAGTGTAATGACAAGAAATAAATAGGGGAGAAGACCAAGAATCACCAGAGCGGAGGGGAAAAAAATCATCTTAGGAATGGAAAGAGAATCACCGTTAAAGCGAATAAAAATCACAAAAAGCTCGTTTTCACTCGCACAAAATACTAACATCTCAATGTTCAATAATACTTGAATTGGATGATAAATTTAGAAAACACTTTTACAAGGCGCAGCCTTATTACAAAAAATAGTTTTAACAGGAATTACAAGTCCTTACGAGCAACATGAGTAACAGAGCTAAAAGAAAATTTTGAACAATTTTTAAAACTAAAGTTCATCAAAATGAATCAGCACATTATGTGCCGGTTTATTTGGCAAATTTAACTTGGTTATTGGGCATACCAAAGTGGCAATATTAATGGTACGGTATGATATAGGAGAACCAAATAAGGAAAAATGGAGTTAGTTGCTCTCACTTATCAACTTGACTTTAAAAATGAAGGCTAATTTAGGGGCTTTTACATTTGTAGAGGGCTCCCATAATAAGATGAAATAGAGATATTTGAAGTAAAATTTAAAAACTTTTTATCCATCATATTTTCATAATGGCTAAAATATCTCTGATTAGTTAATAAAACTAATTAGCTAATAAATTAAGCTAATCATGATTAATCGAAAATAATATTAAAATTAATCAAATCAATTCAAATTTTTTTCTTTTTGGTTTGGTGAGAAGAAAAATTAGAAGAAATGTAAGATAATTTTGTAGGGTTTTTAAAAAAAACCCTAGATTTTGATTCAATCAACCAGAGCATAACTGGGATACATCTAACTTAAACTCTTGGTCTTTTAATGGCTCAAATTGGATGAAATTACGTAGGAGAAGATAATTCTTTTTTGATTCAGAGAATTTTACGGTTGAGTTTTCATGTACCGTAAAAGCCATTTACGGTTGGGTGTTCTTCCCAACCCAACCGTAAACAGAAGAAACATGGATGAACACCAAATCGTAACAGTTTTACGGTTGGGTTTAAGCATCGAACCCAACCGTCACTCACAATTACGGTTAGGTTTTTATCCTAGAACCCAACCGTAACAAACAATCACTCGTACAAATTTTACGGTTGAGTTTTAGCATAGAACCCAACTGTAACTAATCTTCAAACCCAACCGTAAAATTATATGAATAGATTTGAAGATTTTTTTCATTTCTATCTTGTATAGAATTGAAAGACGAAGCCAACAAAAAAAAATGATATGAGGGAGTTATGATCAAAACGGTGAAATACAAAAAAAAAATCCAGGAAGATTTACGGTTGGGTTCAACCCAATAAACCCAACCGTAAATATGACACAAAAATGAAGCCCAAAATACCCAGATTTACGGTTGGGTTTATTGGGTCGAACCCAACCGTAAATCTTCTTGGATTTTTTTGTATTTCACCGTTTTGATCATAACTCCCTCATACGATGTCCGATTGACCTCATTTTTTTTGGGTTGGCTTCGTCTTTCAATTCTCTACAAGATAAAATGAAAAAAATCTTCAAATATATTCATCAAATTTTACGATTGGGTTTGAAGATTAGTTACGGTAGGGTTCTATGCTAAAACCCAACTGTAAAATTTCATCTTCATCTCCTACCTTTAAATTTACGGTTGGGTTTGTTTAAAACCCAAACATAAATAATCCTCAACAATTTTTTTTAACTAACCAGAAGAATTTACGGTTGGGTTTTCCAATCGAACCCAACCGTAAAATTCAAAAAAAAAATTAGTGCAATTTTTTTTACGGTTGGGTTTGTTTAATAACCCAACCGTAAAATGAAGAACAAACCAGTTACGGTTGGGTTTTCCAATCGAACCCAAACCGTAAATTTTTCTGTAACCCGATTTGTTCTTCAAATTCTTCATTAGGTTGTTTAGTTTGATTTTGATTTTCATCACTAATACCTTCTACACCTTTAGTAGGATTCTTCATCACGAACTTTAGAGTTTAATCGACGACGAAATTTTCGAATCGCCAATTAGTTGATTCGATGGAGAAATTTGGTTGAAATGGAGAAGGAGGAGATATGGAGGGAGAGAGAAAGGTTTTTTATTTGGAATTGAAATTTTGTAAGGTTTTGTTTTGTTTAGGTTTTAATTGATTGAAGGGAAAATAAGACTTTTTAATTGATAGAAGGGTAATATGGACATTTAACATATGAGATTGGAGCCCCTAGGACACCCCTTAATGCATTTTTGGGTCACCCTGCCTCACATTGGAGCCCCTCTACAAATGTGGGAGCCCCTAAATTAGCCTTCTTAAAAAATTTCTAAACATAAAATAATCCCCATTTTCGAATTTCTTTGTTAGAAACACATAAGAGTTCCACTCACCTAGGGATGTGTTTGGAGAAACATGCCCTTAACATCTAGGTATTTTTTTTTTTGAAGCATAGATTTTATTAAGATTATATGTGGATTACATGTGGATATGTGGTAGCCTTAGAATCATTTGATATAATTTGGTTAAAAAAATTGGGATTATCTGATTCCATATTTTAGTTGACAAGTTCCCCGTTTAACTACCATTAATAGCGTGATTAGCAAGTCCATCGACTGCTTGGTTTCCCTCACTATAATTATGTTGAATACTGCAATGAGGTATTTGGCGCATTGTCAGTTTTATCTCTTCGATCATACTTGTAATGTACCAAGGTGGTTCCGTGGAAGATGTTAAAAAACTCAAAAGGTTTTTTGAGTGTCTTGAAAATGACTTTTGGCCCGTTCTTTTTGTTGCAGTTCTGGAGGCCAACAACGTAGCCCAAGTTTCAACTAATAAAACGGTTGTGATTAGGGCTGTACATGGTAACGTTTTTTTGCGGAAACCGAACCGAACCGTTTAGTAATGGAAGGGTTTTGGCAAAAAAATTGAAAACCGATAATAACGGTTTCGGTTTTGATTTGTCCTTAAAATCGAACCGAACTACCATGGAAAACCAAAAATTACTGACCATTGTTATAGATTTTAGTATATTTGATAGATTAAATCTACACCTTTCAATCACCTTCGTATATAAACTAAACCTAAACCTAATTCTCATTTCATCTTCTTTCACTTCTAAAAATTTGTAGCAGCAGCCTCCCACCCCACCGAGTCCCACCTTCTTCTTCTTCTTCTCCATGGCTTCTCAGAAAAGAGCTTTACTAATTTTGGATCGAGGGCTTTACTAATTTTGGATCGAGGGCTTTACTAATTTCTCAACTCAGACACAGGTAAAAACCCATTCTTTTTTTATCGAGGGCTTTACTAATTTTTGTTTCATAAACTCTAAATCTCTAATTCTTACAGGTGTTTCATACACACGTAAAAACCCTAAGGTTTTTTAGGAAATAAAAGTCAAGATAACACATGTCAAACGATTAGGCAAAGAAGCAGAGATTTATAAAAGAGCGAGAAACACACAATCAAAACCTTATAAAAGTTCGAGTGGATGACAGCTGTAAAACACTGAAAATATCATTGCATGATCGACACGTACGATCGGGAAAGTGTTAGTACTCTGATCGAAACAAAAAGCTTTAAATGCAAATGGAACGAGAAAAACAGGAGCAATAAATTCGCATAGAGCAGAAAAGTGAAAACATTAATTGCTTAAATTACTTTAACTGCATAACTGACACTGAGGATTGGGAAGAAGATGACTCATAAAGTATCAAGAGCACGTGTCAATAGTACAAGTTAACGGGCCAAAAAGGCGAAAGCATGACAGTGCATAAGAAAGAAGCTTCCTGTCAACCGCACGATCATCTTGATCCAAAGATAATCATAAAATATAAAGAACGAAAGGAATTAACGGGACAAGAGGTATCGGACCAAAAGAATACAGTGAAACGATAATCAATAAATTGACAGACAAGATCGGGAAAACATGACTCATCAAACATAAAGGATGGACATAAAGGAAAAAGAGAGGGACCCATTGAACAAACTATAAATAGATAAGTTCATTCAACATAGAGGTGGTCAAAAAATTTGGGGGAGAAAAGCGAAGGAAGGATACTGGAATTAGAGTAAATCTATTAGGTATGTATTAACAGAGTAATGTAGTATGAAATTTTTGATGTATTAATACACTTTTTTCCATACTTGTAAAGATCTTGAAATTAATAGATATAATTCTAATAGAATGTCCAATTTTGTGAATTGTTGTTCTTTAATCTTCTTCATGACTGATGTGCTTATATGACTTGATTTGAATACTAAGGTAATATAGTGTAACAAAATGAAAGATAAGGATTTCAATCTAGATCTTTTGACAAATCATTGATTGTTCATGCTGATGAGAATTTTGGCATAAACAGGGTTTACTTTTATTCTTCTACTACAATTCCATGGGGACGGAGACGGAGGAATTTTTTTTTGCTGCAAGACATATCTCAATGAAGATCTCTTCCTCAACAGTAAAGACTTTCAGAGATACGTGAGTATTGAGATATCCTCTTATTTTTAAAAGAGACTAGTTCTTCTTTTTAGAGATTCTTATTAGTATTATTTTCTCCGTCGATAATTTCCTCTACTTTATTCACTAGATTTAGTGTTAAACAAATCTAGTTTTACCCATTTTAGGTAGGTCTTTCTTCTATTATTTCTTCCGTTTTTTGCATGTTTATCTGAAAAGATAGAGAGATGGAAAATGGTGGTGTTGCAATGTTGTTTAGTGATGAAGATTTGAATGAGATAAGTGGGTTAAAGAAAGGAGGAGATTATATTGAAGTGACGTGTGGATGTGGAAGCCATAGAACCTGAGATGTTGTTGGAAGGCTTAGGTTTTTTTCAAGTGGTGACCTCGAGATCAGTTGTGAATGCACCCCTGGTTGTCAGGAAGGTCAGATTCCATCTTTTTTTGGTCATGGGTACTCATCCTTTTTTGGAAGTTTATAGATTGTTGTTTTTTTGTTTGTTTATTGTTTGTGGTATCATGAATTCATGCCTACTAGTATTCCACATATCTTTTTTGAGATAAGTTGATAGAATCACTCAATCACATAGAAAAAGATATCTTTTTTGTGTGTGTTATAATCTGTTTGGTTTCAGTTATATATCACCATGAAATAATGTGGAGTATCTAGTGTTTTAAAGATTGTTGGTTGCTTAATTATAACTCTAATGCTAAGCATTGCTTAATCTATAAAGGTCTTGTTGAGCTTAATTCCTGCTGTAGGACTATTTTGGTTGACTGTTGAAGAGAGCCATTGGTATATCCCATTGCTCTCGAAATAATGGTTATTTGTTTCTCATATTTCATTCATGGTTATCAGGTGTTTCCTATGCTCACCGTACAATGTTGTTCATGTGATCAATGTTTGGTTCTTGTGACTTTTAATTAGACGTGTTTACAGTATTTTCATAAGTTAAAGTTGGATGCTGTCAATCAGTATGATTTCTCTTTTTATTCTTGCACTCAGGTTGAAACTTGAGTTCCAAATGAGCATACAAAGGACATGGGGAGATTGTAGGTTTAGTGTACAAAATACTGTTGATTTTCCTGTTCAGTGTTTAGTAACTATAAATTTCAGAAAAGCGTTACATTTCTAATTTAGTGGCTTAATCAATTCTTATGGGTGGTGATTTGCTGAGGTTAATTCTGTTATCAATTCTTAAAAGAATGGGAACTAATTTGATTCCTACATAACCTACACTTTATTTCATCATGTGCTACAGGTTTTGCTTATCAGGGTCCTCTGATTCCATGATTAGGTAATGCATCATGTCCTTTATGATTCTGGAAGGGACTTCTCTGTGAGTATCAATTGTTTTTTGTCTATAGTAATGTCAATCATCGGTCTCCAGTTCTACTCTTCTGTTATTTTTTTATTTGGCTTGCTGTTCTATCTAAGGTGTACCTAATAGACTTGGGCACTAGAGAGAGTGTTTTGATTTGCACGAAGGAGCATCCTATCTCACAGCTTGATTTGCATGATAATAGCATATGGGTTGCAACAACAGATTTTTCTGTACACACGTGGTCAGCTGAAGGGAGTACCCCTCAAAAAGTTTTTGAAAGAGGTGGTTCATTCTTGGCTAGGAACTTGTCCTTTACTAGAGCAAGGGCAAGCTTAGAAGGATCCACTCCTGTAAGTCACTCTGTTTTAGTAATGCAAAATTGCAATATCTTTGGATTTTTTGGAACAATTTCTAGTAATCTATTGTATTCTGGACTGTCCACTAAAAAACTTGTTATTCGCTGTTGGAAATAGTCCATTTATTGTGCTCTGGACTGTTGGCTAAATACTTGTAAAATGCAGGGTACATTTCTTCCGCGCAATCTACAACGGAGATCACTTGTACACAGGGGAGCCAAAGTACTGACGAAAAGCAACACACTGCAAAATGGGAATAAATGAGCTGTCTGCTGTCCCTCAACAACAACAATGCCTCTCCTTAAAACTCCTCATCCTCTCACTCAAGATCCAAAACCACATACCATTAGTTGATACAACCTGAACTTGATAGTTGATACAGTCTGTTGTTGGCTAGCTAAACTTGATAGTTGATACAGTCACCAGTTGCCTGCTTTGTATTTCATCAATTGCCTGCTTTCTATTTCATCTGAATATGTGAACACTGAACAGAACACAACCTAGCTGAACTTGATACAGTCTGTTTGTATTTCAGCGCTTTCTATTTCATCTGAATATGTGAACAGGTCACAACCTATTTATGTCACCTATCTGAATATGTGAATAGATCACTTTTCACCAGTTGTATTTCAGCTTAATTGTTATTTTTTAGATTTGTACTGTCAGTTACAGAAAACTGACAGAAATAGTCGGTTAACTGAAACCGGACGGAAAACCGAAACCGGATAGAACCGATCAAAAAACCGAACCGACGGTTAAAGGTTCGGTTTTGGTAAGCATTTTGGTAAACCGGCTATACCGGTTTCGGTTTTGGTTTGGCTAGAAACCGAACCGAAACCGGCCATGAACAGCCCTAGTTGTGATTCAAAACGGTTGTGCTAAGGCCGAAATCGCTCTCGTCTCCGAGTTCCTGTAGATAAATTCTACACCTACCAAACCAGGGTGTCTTTTGGTCATTCCATCTGTGTTAATTTTAATCCAATCTAAACTAGGACTGTTCATCCCATCAGTGTCTTTTGGTCATTCCATCTGTGTTAATTTTAATCCAATCTAAACTAGGACTGTTCATCCCATCAAGATAGTAGTTATTTTATGTATGGTGTTTAATGGGATAGTGATCGGTGGATCGCCTGGTGTTATAGGAGGTAGGGCCTCCTTTGCCCAGAAAACATCTGAGTAATGGCATAATTACCACAATATTTTCAAATATTTTGATCATATTTTTTAGTAGCTCAAACTACCTCCTCAGAACGAAGTGGACTAAGATGTATTGTTGTCACCAAGATACGCCACTGTATAAAGTATTGTGTCATATATTTTCTAACTTATTCTTGACTAGGAGCATCACAATGATAAAAAAAAATATAGGCTACCAAAATAACCCAAAATAACCGTTTGGTGCGTTGATTACGGTGGAAAAAGTCTATTTAAAATGAGAAATTTAAAATATAATCAAGAACAAATTTGAGCACACCGCGCAAAATTTCAAAACACAATCTAATCAGGCGGTGTTTTAAAACGCAGTATTTCAAACACCTCATAAAAAGTGAAAGGTGTTTAAATTAAAACATCGCCTTCTTTGAGCAGTTTAAAAGCATGCTTGAATACGGTAGTATCCGTACATTTTAATATACACAGCAACTCCATTGTAGTGGCTTTCACCCAGGCAATGGAATTTTTTTGAAACCTTTTTTTTAGTGTTCAACAGTTGAATTGGTTTATTTATGAAACTAGATAAAGACTTAATACTCAATTTTCTTTTTCTTTCAGAGAACTTAATACTCAAATTAAGAGACTCGGTCAAGAAACTTTCACCAGTTCAATCCATACTAGCAGTTCTCAAACCGTATGTCGATGATGATCATGGACTCGTGGATGTTAAAAGTTGCCATAGGAGTGGAGTGGGCAACTACTGCCCACAATGCCTATCGCGTTAAAGCATGCATGGAAATGACTGTAGGCACTGGATTCAATTCGAACATGCCTATCGCGTTAAAGCATGCATGGACGTGACTGTAGGCATTGGATTCAATAGGAACGTAAGTGCAGGCTATAAGTAGATCATGGAAAAAGTTTCCACACATCAACTCAATACAACACCAACGTCAATAGCAATACTGTACGCATATATAAGTCATTCTGCCGAGGCTTTATTAACCACAGTCGATTTTTAACCAATTGCAAAAATTCTCAAGTATAAATTTAATTACATCTCCTCCTCAACACTTAAACCTGTTGAGAAAGAAGAACTAGAAGCCCTTGAGGACCGAGCAAAATTTCATTCATGAAACTGATTAGTGCAAACCAAACAACAGGTGTTACATCAACTCCCCCAAGGGGTGGAATCACTTTCCTCGTCGGATTCAAAATCGGTTCTGTTGGTGCATAAACTAAAACATACGGGAATTTTCCTACCGGAAGTTTTGGATACCATGACATGACTATTCTTATGATGAATAGAAATCCAAAACCCGATAAGAATGGTCCTAAGATTCCTATTGCTACTTTTGCTGTTGCAGGGTCCAAATCTCCTAATAACATCAACCTCTGCATATATTCAGATACTGCGTGTGGTACTTCAGCTTGGACGTTTGGTGGAATTCCTGATGAACTTAATGAGTTTTGTAAGCTTTCCAAGAATGGGAATGTGACTTCGGAGATGCTGGGTGCTTCTGTAATACCTAAAAAACAGTATGTACCATATCTGGCTGATAAACCACTAAATGGTCTGCTTTTGGTAACACAGTTTGAGTTTTCCTGTGAAGAAATAAGCATTAAAATGTTAGTCATACATGAAAATCCTCATATTCAATCACAAAGTTGGAATTCCATATCATATTTACAGGCCAGTTTCAATTGATTCTACAGAGAGATTAATTGTAAGAATAGTTGAAGACTTACAGAGATATTGAAACTCCTCTGTCTTGATAATGAAGCTGCAGGGAGTCCTAAAGAAGAACAACAAAATTATGAAAATGACAAAACGAATTCCATAAAAATAGATGAATATGTAGGTATCCCTGAGATAATGCATGTAGGTATATACCTTTTATTTGAAGACGACTAAGAAGGAAAGAAGAAGAGGTCGCCATTTCTTCTGCTTCTGCTGTATGTAATGAAAAATGAGAGAACGACTATGTTTATCCTAATAGCCTAGTATGTCTTCCAGTTTTTGACACGTGGAGGAGTTCCTTGGATTTTTGGCTGGTGGGCTGGGCTGGGCTGGGATGGGCTTAGAGAAAATATGGATGTTCATGAGTTCATTTGTTTAGTTGACGATTCCTAATTCACAGCATCACCTTTGCAACATAGTTGTTGCAAGGGTTTCTGTGATTATACAAAATTTGAGTGCAAATAGATGCAACTGAACATCTTAATACTCATAAAAAAATCTCCCAAAATTACCTAAGAAACACTCCCTGTAGTAACCAATTTATTTGTTAATTGACACTTCTCAATTCCATCCATTTGTTACAATCAAACTCTATTACAATTATAAGGACATATAACACTGAAAAGCTCTTGAAACTAAGGATCATTTCAAGTATCAACTGAAAGTCTATAGGCCTAGAAACAAAACTTTGTCACGGAAAGTTTAAACAAACATTGCAGTACTATGTTTACCCACTTAAATGGCTACATTCCCAAGTTTGTACTCCGTAGGCTAAATAATAAGATGGCGAAAAATGCTATGCATGGCACTGGAATCTTATTCCACTATTTGCCTAATCTCCTGCAGAGACAATAAGCAATTAATTCGTTGAGGACAACTAACTTGTATTTCTTTGGTGTTTTACTTGGTGAACTTGAAAAGAAGTGAGATGCTTACGTTGTTAGCAATGTTGTCGGAAAGCCAATCCAAACCCTCATATAGACCTTCTCCAGAGGTGGCAGATGTGCTCTGAATGTGCCTGCAAAGACACCCACCCAATCGCAAGCTTATAAGCGTGAACGAAACAGAAAAGAAAAATATAGCCGTTCTCGACTCACTGGCATCGTAATTGTTATTCGGTGATCAAAAAAAGATATCACAAGAAAAGCATCAAGTATCAGTTTACCATTTACGACTGTTGAGTGAGCCAAGATCAAGCTTCTCAGTTATCTCCGCAACATTCATCGCATTAGGAATGTCCTGTTTATCAGCTAATATCAGCAACACAGCATCTGCCCACCCTTCCTGGAAACAAATACTAACAGCTAATCAACACTATCTAGTTAAATTCTACTAATCCTGAATGGTTTTTCCCAAAACAAGTAATTTCCGAAATTCAATTAAAGCTCTATTAAAAGCTCCAAATACCTCATTCAACAACCAATGCAACTGATCTCTTGCCTCATCAATTTGATCTCTGTTGTTGCTATCCACCACATAGATCAAACCTTGTTGGGATTGGAGATAGGACAAGGACGAATTCAAATAATTGATTTAGAAGATAAGATGGCATTGGTTAACCAAAATTCGGGCATATAAGGGAGTGGTGAAACTGCGAAGAAAGAGACACCAAGTGCGCAGGCATAGCTATATATTGGAATTTGGTGTATTACCAAATGAAAATGAAGAAATTTCTACCTTGCATTCATCATCTGATTGCCAACATCTAAAAAGGTGAAATTGATGTTCTTGTATTCCACAGTCTCTACATTAAAACCTGCAAAATAGTAGTAGAATGGACTGGCATTCAGATCAACTCTTTTGCAAACAATCTGAAGTACTGTGATTTAAGTAAGTGCATAAATCCTCTCATAACAATAACTTACCAACAGTTGGAATACCCATGGTAGGAATATTGTCAACGGTAGGATTAGTTGTGACAATCTCTCCCAACTTGAGTTTGTACAAGATTGTAGCCTTCCCGGCGGCACCCAGACCAAGCAGTAGAAAACACAACTCATTCTTGGCAATAAAAAATCGACTGAAAAGCTTCGTGAATGTCAGGCCCATCTCTACTTCACTGCAATCACACTATAGCGTGTCCGAAAACCTAAAAAATTAATGAAATGTAGTTAATGATAAACCATAAAAACACAAAGATGACTGATATTGATATTAATATGTACAGTAGAGACGTTCGAGAGTGATGAGTTAAATTGATTACCTCGATCAAAAATTGAGGTCTCAGAGAGAAAGAAAATGAAGGGTTGATTCGTGAAGGAACAGGTCAAACAAAGAAAATGTAGAGCTTGTTGAATATAATAAAAATAGAGGAAGGAGCGGAGGAATCAAGGTGAGATCGGGGAGTTTAGCTGGAGATCACGTTGTTGATTCTTTTATTTAATCCATTATCCATAGAGTAGACCCGAGGTAGAAATATGCAACCACTTAAAAAGATAAGTCGTGCTACTATATATGAACACTATTGCATAATCATACAATGAACATGTATCTCTAAGCTGTTAAATTTCGCATTAATTTTATACATACATATGTTTTTATAACGGAAAATCTTACCGTATAGAGATGTCTGTTTATTGTGCACTCGTGTGTGATAGACCAGACTCGAGAAAAATAGTACAAGGGTACAGTTAGCTGAAGATAGAGTTTGAGTTCACACATAAATATAGAATATCTGAATCTGTACCAATTCTTGATTTTATTGTGCAAAGATTACGATATTGAAAAACACACAAGCCGCGGTGGTCATCTGCTGCTAGACTGCTACAAGCTCTAACTGTTGATGGTCTACACTTAATAGGTTTCATGTGAACTTTGGGCTAAAGTTCAAAAACTTCATTTAAGTTTTAACCCTGTATATACCTTTTCTTTGGGCTAAAGAGTCAATTAGCTGTCATCAGGTTTCAGGTTATAGTAAATTAACATCAAACATGTATCTTTGTGTATGTGCATGCATGTTTCAAGAAGAATACAACAAATATTTTGGAATGAGAAAGAAGAATCTTGTTCTCACCTCCCTTGTTGATCAAAGACCCAAATGCATGCCCTCCTAGCTAATTCAGAAGCGCGCACCATATATTAAATTTGCATTCATCTGTGTTATATTTAAAATAGATAGTTCAAAGCCTTCTTATATATCACTCTTTCTCCAAGTATTACAGGAAACCCCATCACTGACCATATGGATGATGACATTCCACTACAAGAACAATGGCTGAAGAAGATTCAAGAGCTTGAGGTTAGAGATGCCAACCTAAGAGAAGAAATGGCAAAATTAGTCCAACAACCTGCAGGATCAACCAGTTCATGTAGAGAGATTGGTGGGGGTCATGATGACAAAACCATGCCAACATGGGAAACTGGTTCAGCTTCATCCAAAGACAAAGAAGGAAGTATCCTTGACTTTCTGAACCCCATAAGCAGTAACATGAGTTTCACCAATAAACAATCATACAATATCTTGCAGTCAATGGGTCAGGCAATTCATGTTATTGATGACAAAGGTCTGATACTTCACTGGTGAGTCTTTTCTTTTTGAGTGATTTGAGGGATCAGAATACTGGAAGAAAATATGCTTATACTGTATAGATAAACTGAAGGATATAATCTGGGGTATTTTATTGCAGGAATCGGCCTGCTGAAGACCTGTGTGGTTGTTCTGCATCAGAAGCCATTGGTCAAGATGTCCTTCACCTCCTTGCTCAAGAGCAAGTCTATAAAGATGGAAAAGAAATAGTTCAAAGAAGTGCCATGGGGGACGATTTCTAGTTATTACAACTAATTCCCCATTATCCCCATTATATGATGATTGAGGCAGCCATAAGGTGAATGAGTGAACTAAATGGCATAGTGAAATTATTTTAGTAGTGGGGAAGCGTTACTTCCCCGTGAAATCAAGCTCGTTTAACTTTCGAATAATACGAACCCTTGTCATCCAGGTCTCACCTTCCTCAACTGGGTTTATCAAAGTCTTGTAAGAGTTATTTGGTAGCCGTTTCGAAGAGCTGGAACCCATCTGAAGTACCTACACGAGTGTAGATAAAGCCATTAGTCAAACAAATGATACTTGACTAAAATGAAAACCAATGGTACAAATAACACAGGTTTAGTGCGAGCTGCACACAAAAATCAATAACTCTAAATTACAAAAAATGAATGGCAGGTAAATATACATTTCTTGATTTCTTGTTCACCATAATCTGAGCATTGTGATAGCAACTTCACGCCTATTTTTTTGTGCATTTGTAATATTATGCCATGTAGAAAAGAAAAACAAAACATGAGATGTTTACTTAACGTAAACCTAAAACTTTGCAAAATATCGCGTAGCAATATAAAGCGTACCTGATTTTCTGTTTGCTCATATTGCTGTGGTATCTCTAATTTTAGCTGCAAAATTTGATCACTGTATTTCATTTGCTTGCTTGCCGTCTCTAGTTCAAAATGATGCACATAACAGGAATACTGAAAGGTTTGGCAGTCGAAGTAGGAACATGGTAGAAAGTACCGTACCATGCTTGGTGGGGTCAACGACACGGTAACTCCTCTAATTGTTTTATTGTTTTTATTTGCAATATAGACCTCCTGATTTTTACTAATAGACGAGGTTGATGCATAAAAAAGATGTCTCCTCGCCTTTTACTAAGCATTTTTGCTTCCCATCGTCCAGATCTGGTGCAGGAACACATAAAGCTTTGATTATCCAATGAATCCATTTTCAAAACCCTTTACCTCCGTGCATACCTCAATCATTTCCTTGATTCAAACGGAACTCACCAATTACTACATGTAACAGACAAGAAGCCAAAATAGTTACAAACACTATTTTACGTTAAACCCATCAAATGATTCAAATGGTTCCTTGTTCCTGAACGACTATTGTACATATTGTCTAATAACATTATTCTATATGGCTATACCTGATTCAGTTTTTCATCTACTCACGAAGCGGTTCTAACGATCTTAAAGAAAAAACAGAAATGGTTCTCTAATGGGATCAAAAAGTTATATAGGCTTCAGAGCAAACATTTGCTACCTCGGTTTATCGAGAATTGGTCTCAAGTGCGACCGAGAAACTGTTGGGATATATGTTTTAAACAATTTTCTCTTGCATTTATATCAACATACAATCTCTAGTCTAGTGGTAAAGGACTTTGGGCCTCCTAAGGTAGGTCACAAATTCAAACCCCCTCCCCTACTAATTGGGTGTATATGTGCAGGTACCCGTACGTGTATAACATTAGTCTGGGAGCGGGGCCTTGGGAGGTCTTTTGAAATTCAAATTTAATTTTTGAAAAGATTTTTTCAATTACGTGCCCTTAATTACGTATCTTAATTGAAATAATTTTGGTTAATGTTTTATACGTTTTGAGCTGTTTTTATGGTATACGTTTCTCCATCAATTGTAATAATTCAAAATTGATTCTTTTGATTTTCTTTTTGGGGGCAATAAAAAAACGAGTTAGAGAAACAAAAGGTTTACAAAAGTTTTTCTTTGTTTTTTGGAGAAAACTGTTAATCAAGAAAACTAAGGTTCTGAGCAAGATTAGAAAGAGTGGAGTGTTCAATCTCTCATTGTGTGCGTGAGAGATTGATAGGGAGTTTCTTTTCTCGACTGTTTTATCCTGGGGACGTTGTGACGAAGAAAGAACTGCTTGCACAAACTCAAGGCAGATCCACGAAACGTCTTAAAGGGAGCGACCTGGTCGTGACTCAGCCGTCTTCTTTTGTTTTGTGCTTAATCTTTGTTTTGTTTTGTGTTTAATCTTCCAATAATTTTAAGACGGATTTTCTGCCATGGAGACTGATAAGAAAAATGTTGCTGATATCAATAAGCCTTTCAAGTTTGAAGGACTTCACTTCAGAAGATGGAAACAAAAGTTGTTCTTTTATCTCAAACTGATGAAGCTGCACATGATGGTGACCTCCTGTAAACCAGCTGATCCAAAAGATGAACCTACTGCAAGTGCAACTCCGCAACCGATTGAAGAACCTACTATGATACAAACTGCTGAAGAAAAACAAAAAGCCTATGAAAAATGGGTTGATGATAATTTTGATTGCAAAAACTATATCCTTAATGCTTTATCTGATGAGTTGTATGAATACTACTCCACATTTGATACTGTTAAAGATGTGTGGGATGCTTTACAGAAAAAGTATGATGCTGAGGAAGCCGGATCGAAGAAATATGCTGTAAGCCGCTACATGAAATATCAAATGGTGGATGAAAAAAATCGGTTGTTGCTCAGGCTCATGAACTTCAGAAAATAGCTCATAACTGAAGGTATGAAAATCAATGAAAAATTTCAAGTAGCTGTAATGATTGATAAGTTGCCTCCCACTTGGAAAGATTATCGTAATTTTTTGCGTCATAAAACTAAGGAATTTTCTCTGGAAAGTTTGATTGTTAAAATCAGAGTTGAAGAAGAGGCACGGAAACAAGATAAAAAAGAAGAGGTTCTTATTGTTTCAAACAATAAAAGTCACACTCAAGTGAGTTTGAAACCTAAGAAAAGGATTATGAAACCTGACCAGAACCAAAAGAAAGGAAAACCTAATCAATACAAGAACCAACCCCCATCAAGAAATGAACAGAATTCTAATCCTGATTTTAATTGTTATGCATGTGGTAAACCATGCCATATGGCTCGGAATTGCAGAAATAACAAAGGAAAAAATAGCGCACAAGCTAATGCTTTTGAAAGCGTTATAATTGCCATGGTTTCAGACCCAGAGTTTTATATGGTTGGTGGATCTGATGGGTGGTGGATAGACAGTGGTGCTTCGTGTCATTGTTGTTTTGATAGGTCCCTATTTAAGGGCTATACAAAAATCAAGGATAAGAAAGTGTTGTTGGGAGACTCTCACACCACTATTGTGAAAGGTTCTGGTACGGTAGAACTGAAGTTTACTTCTGGTCGGACACTTATGCTAAAGATATCCTTCACACTCCAGAAATGAGAAAAAACCTTGTTTCCGGCTATCTTCTCAACAAAGCTGGATTGTATCAAACTATTGGATATGATCTTTACACAATTACTAAAAATAGAATGTTTGTAGGAAAAGGTTATGCTACTGATGGAATGTTTAAGCTTAATGTTGAAATGAATAAAATTGCATCTTCTTCTTATATGGTGTGTACTTTTAATGTTTGGCATGCTAGATTTTGTCATAAGAACAGTAGATCAGTAGATATCATGAATAAGTTAGGTCTTATTCCTAAACTATCCATGCATGACTTTGAAAAATGTGAATTTCGTAGCCATGAAAAATAACCAAGAGTTCCCATAAATCTGTTATTAGAGAATCTGAACCTTTAGAGTTAGTGCATTCTGATTTGTGTGAATTTGAAGGTGTATCAACTAGAAATGGAAAAAGATATCTCATGATGTTTATTGATGATTTTTCTAATTATACTTATGTTTACTTGCTTAGTCATAAGAATGAAGCTATTGAAAAATTTAAAGTTTTTATTGCTGAAGTGGAAAATCAATTTGGTAGGAAAATTGATTCTAAACAAGTTAGTGATAGAGGCACTGAATATGATTCTAAACCTTTTACTGAAATTTATGAATCTTCTGGAATTATACATGAAAAAACAGATCCTTATAACCCTGAAATGAATGGAAAAGCTGAAAGAAAAAAATCGTACTTTTACTATTCTTGTGACTGCATGTTTACTTAGTTCTGGTGCTGCCTGTCACTGGTGGGGAAAATTTTTGTTGACTGTTTGTTATGTTTTAAATCGTGTTAAAAATTCAAAAACAAAAATTTCTCCATATGAACTTTGGATAAACAGAAAACCAAATGTTTCTTATTTCAGAGTACGTGGTTGTTTAGCTTATGTTCGTATTCCTGATCCTAAAAGATCAAAGTTATCTAGTAAAGCTTATGAATGTGTTTTTGTTGGGTATGCTCAAAACAGTAAAGCTTATAGATTTTTTGATCTTAACAATAAGGTTATTATTGAGTCTATTTATGCAGATTTCTTTGAAGATAGATTTCCCTTTAAATCTAGAAATAGTGGGGGTTCTGTACCTAGTGTTGCACCTAGTACAAGTTCTGAACTTAGAATAGAAGAAACTAGAATTGGAGAAACTAGGGACACTGAAGTTGAACTCAAGCGTAGCAAAAGAGCTAGGACTGAGAAGGACTATGGTCCTGACTTTTATGCCTATACAACAGAGGAAGACCCTTCTAGTCTTAAAGAGGCACTTAATTCTCCAGATTCTAGTTTTTGGCAGGAAGCAATAGACAATGAAATGGACTCTCATAATTTTAATGGAACTTGGCACTTAGCAGATGTACCTCCTGGTTGTAAACCAATAGGTTGTAAATGGGTACTTAAAAGGAAGTTGAATCCTGATGGCTCGGTAGACAAATACAAAGCTAGTTTGTAGCTAAAGGATTTAGACAAAGAGAAAATGTAGAATTCTTTGATACTTATTCTCCTGTTATTAGATTGACGATGCCCTATGTGATTTAGTGTATCTCACGATATCAAAACCCGTGTTTTTCTGTAAAAAAATAAAGTAAAGTTTTTGACTTCTATTCGTGTTTTGATTGATGTTGCTGCTGTGCATAATCTTGTTGTTCATCAAATGGATGTTAAAACAGCTTTCTTGAATGGTGAGTTAGGAGAGGAGATTTATATGGACCAACTTGAAGGTTTTGTTATTCCTGGTCAAGAACATAAAGTATGTAAGTTAGTTAAGTCACTTCATGGTTTGAAACAAGCTCCTAAGCAGTGGCATGGGAAATTTGATAATTTGATGATTTCACATGGTTTCAGAATTAATGAAAGTGATAAATGCATATACTATAAGTTTGAAAACAATGCATGCAACATGATTTGTTTGTATGTGGATGATTTGCTAATTTTTTGTTCTAACTTGTCTGAGGTTGAAGAAATTAAGAATATGCTTAACTCTAACTTTGAAATGAAAGATTTAGGTGAAGCTAGTGTAATTCTGGGAATCAATATTACTAGAAATGATGATGGTATTTCTTTAGATCAATCTCATTATATTGAAAAGATGTTAAAGAAGTACAATTATTTTGATTATAAACCTGTGAGTACTCCTTTTGATTCTAGTGTTAAACTGTTTAAGAATACTGGTGATAACATTAGACAATCTGAATATGCTAGTATAATTGGAGTCTTTGTTATGCAACTGATTGTACCAGACCAGATATTGCGTATGAAGTGGGGGTTTTATGCAGGTTTACCAGTTGTCCTGGTTTGGAGCACTGGAATGCAGTTGAGAGGGTTATGCAGTATCTTAAAAAGACCGTTAACCTAGGATTACACTATAAGAGGTTTCCCGCAGTCCTTGAAAGATATTGTGATGCTGATTGGAATTCCCTTTCAGATGACTCCAAAGCCACCAGTGGATATTTGTTTCATATCGCTGGAGGCGCTGTCTCTTGGAAGTCAAAGAAACAGACAATTCTAGCTCAATCTACGATGGAGTCTGAATTGATAGCACTAGCAGCAGCTAGTGAAGAAGCAGGATGGTTGAGAAACTTGCTTTCTGATATTCTTGTATGGGATAGACCGATGCCATCTATCATAATCCACTGCGATAGTACCGTGGCTATTGCAAAAGTGTAGAACTGTTATTATAACGGTAAGAATCGACAATTGTGTCGAAAGCACAGCATAGTTAGAGAATTTCTCACAATTTGTGTTGTACGTGTGGATCATGTTAGGACTGAATATAACTTAGCTGATCCTTTGACGAAAGGATTAGCTAGAGAAAATGTATTAACTACCTCTAAAGGCATGGGACTTTTGCCCATTATAAATTGAGTCATTTTGTGATGGATACCCACCTAGAAATAGGTTCAAAGGGAATAACGATTCAAAAATGATATGGATATAGAATCATGCATCTTTCCCATGGCATGATATCCTGAAGCGAGTTAAGGTTGAGTTCTTTAACTCTTAATGTTGTCTATAGATCTATTTAGATTGGGGTACCAAGCTACAGGAGTACATTTGATAGACTCACCTATGTGAATGTGAAAGTTTGGCTGCTTTCTATGAAAACATGGGCAGTTCTCTAGGTCATTCATTAAAACTGGGATAAGCACAAGGTCGTAATGTGCTGGCATTAGGACTTTACTCTTAGTATAGTTGTGTGTGTTTTAAGTAATCTTTTCTCTCCATAGAGTTCAAAGACATATGTTCACTTTATGTCAGAGTTTAGAGAACTTAATACTGAGTAAAGGTTCAAAATCGAAAGATACCCTTGCTTATGCACATAACTGTACAGATCTTGCTCAATGATTTTTAAAAAATATAAGTGCGGGATTGTTGGGATATATGTTTAAAACAATTTTCTCTTGCATTTATATCAACATACAATCTCTAGTCTAGTGGTAAAGGATTTTGTTCCTCCTAAGGTAGGTCACAAGTTCAAACCCCCTCCCCTACTAATTGGGTGTATATGTGCATGTACCCGTACGTGTATAACATTAGTCCAGGAGCGGGGCCTTGGGGGTTGATAAGTGCATAATTTATACATTTTGAGTATCATTTCCTTATAATTATTTGCTATATTTTGTGTGAATTACCGTGTTTTATTATTACTTTTATAGTTTATGTGTTTTATTAGGTTACATCTCCGAAACAAGTGAAATGGAGCTTTACAAGAGAAGAATTACCAAAGACCCAGTGGAACTCAGTATGTTCCAGGATTTATACTCACCATTTTGTAGATAATTGAAAGGCAAAGTTAATGCAAAAAGAATGAGGTCATTCTGTGTTCGTATGAAGAAGTTATGAGCAAAACCGTGAAACCAACTTGA
>JAJJMC010029518.1:343500-367599 GCA_023531435.1 Papaver californicum
TCATGGTTCGATCCTATGTCATCATTTCTTGGGGCGACGTCATGGTTTGATCCTATGTCATCATTCTTGGGGCGACGTCATGGTTCGATCCGACGTCATCATTTCTTGGGGCGACGTCATAGTTCGACCCGACGTCATCAAGTCCGATGTCCATCTTGGCACGATCCGACGTCATCATTTTCCTAAGTGACGTCATCAATCTCGATGCATCAAGTCAATCTCGATAGACCAAGTCAATTCCGCACCAACTTTTGGATAAAGATCATATTGAAGATAAAGATGATAAAAACACGTGGCGAGCATAGAAGAATCTTCATCAACACGTGGCGAACTATGATGACATGTGGCGAAGGGCTTTTAAACAATTATCATATTTTTATATCTATAAATACAAGTTTAGAAACAAAGAAGGGAGGACTTTTGAGGAGAGGAAGGCCCGATAGAGGTTTCCTCTGCTTCATTTTCAACTATAACAGAAAGATTAATGGAATCTCCAACTTCATTATCCGTGGACGTAGGCTAAAAATGGCCGAACCACGTTAAACTCCTTTGTGTTAATTTCATTTTCATGGATTTTTGATTATCATTTTTGGTTGTTTTTTGCCTATGAGAATTTTGGCACAAACAATTTGGCGCTAGAAACAGGGATCATGGTAAAGAATTTATTCTTCCTGTACAATTTTGATTTCTAAAATTCGATTTCTAAAATATATTCTTCCTGTACAAATTTTGATTTCTAAAATTTGATGAAGAAGATGAGTTTCTTTCTCTTCAATTGCTATTTCAAACAGGTTGGGAATTAACCTAATTATGTGTACCCATAGTTTTCGATTTGATTTTCATTAATTTTGAACTCACGATTTCATCTGATGATCTATCATCTGTTCTTATTTAAATTAGATTTTGAGATCTATCATCTGATGATCTATCATCTGATGATTAAGCTCAAATAGAATTGAAACCCTTTAAGTTTTGCATTTTAACCCTGCTACTGAACTATGTATGAACTCTAATGGCATCAATGATTTTTGGGAAAATTAAGTTATCCCTGTAGCAATCAAAAATTTGTTTCTTATTTATGAAATGAAACTTGAATATTTGTAAAAAATTACCCTTGACCTGATTGAGAAAAAATTTCAGTTACCCATCATCTCTTTCGATTCAAGAAATTAGTTTTTAATGGTATAAATGATTTCTCTGAAGTTTAAATTGCTAGTAGCTTGTTAAATCATGTTTTCCCGTCTGGTTCAGACTTTTAATTGAGTTCTTAAAACTGGCTTTCTATATGTTTGAGAAAATGATTCAAAGGACATTACATTCGAACTTGTTTTCTGTTTATTGACTTGGGACTCATATCTTTCGATTCAAGGAATCAGTTTTAATGCAAAGTTGTTTACTGATTTTTTTGAACTTGATTACTTTGTTTGAGCTTTGATGATGAGTAGCCAATAAACAATAAACCCGGCCTGAACGTTATGCTGTCATCAATTTGAACACATGCTGAAAGGCTATAGCTAGCTATACCACGTTTTGCTCAAATCTACAGCTAATGAGTTCAAGAACTTAGTAGTAGGGGGCACACATTGGGGAGTAATCAAATGAAGGAATGATTGTTGATTGATTTAGAAATATGGGTTTGTGTTAGATGTGATTGATGCAGGGAAAGAGTATACGTTTGATTGAAATTACAGACAATTTCGTGTTGAAATCACCCACAGAGTTGCACGAAAGATGCTTGAAGAAATGCTTGAGCGAAAAATTCTTCATTGCAAGGTTTAGAAGGTGATCTAATGCATCAGGAATTAAGAGGAGTACACCACTAAAGCCTGTTAGAATATCTCCAGAATCTCAGAAGTTCAGCACTCCACCAAAGAAAGGAGAGACTGATTTAATTAAAACCATTCATGCAAATCAGGTGTTTCTTCACCATTCTTATTAAAATCAATTTGGGTTTTGATTCTTGTTTTGATTTGATGTTCCAATGGTCTATGATTCGTGGCATCTAAACTAGTTTGGGCTATCAACACTCCTTTGAGATTTTTAGAACCATCTTTGTTCTCTGTGTTTTCAATCTTAGGAGAAAAGTGGGTTTTTAAACATTTTGCATGTTAGCGTTGAGTTGAATTTCTAAATTAGCCCGTCTCTTGTTTGTGACATTGACCCAATGAACTTTAAATTTGAAACTCCATTGTTAGCCAAAGAAAATGAAATTATAGAAAAAGGTATTTTCTGTCCTGGTTTGAAGACATGTTTTGACCCAGATTTAAACGTTACTGTGTTTGATTTTCATTTTTATGTTAAGATGGATTCCCCTAGTTTCAAACAAGACCAAAATTGCTGAATTCCATTGTGAAATGATATTTGTACGAATTTTTGATCACAGACTATCTAAACTGCATTTTCTGAAAACGGGATTCCTGTTCTGTTTTTGATGAGTCTTTTGAACATAGCTATAAACCATACTGTATTTTCTTATAATTTTTATGAGTTATATTATCCTTTCTAGTTTCAAATGAGCCGAGAATCACTCATTTTCGTTGGGTAACGAAGTCTACACAATTCTTTGAAAATAGGCTCTACAAGCTGAAATTTCTGGAAAAAAAAAAAACTTCTGAAAGTGTGGTTTCTGTCCTGTTTTGTCGAGACTTTTCCACACAGCTATGCACTTCATTAATTTTTCTTATCATTTTTATGATTAGAAGACACTCTTATCTTTCCAACGGAGCTAAATTTGCCGAATTTCATTGCCAAATGAATTTTCTATGAATTTTCTATTAAAGACTTATAAAAGCTGAGAATTTCTGAACTTGGTGCTGCTGTCCTGTTTGGTAGGGACTTTTGATACAAATGTAAACCCATGAAATCACCTGCCACTCCAACCCCTTGCTTTTCAACCTGTATTTGGTCTGTTTGAAACCTGTAATGCCATACTTTGAGAAAACTAATGCTTGTCAACCTGTATTAACCCTGTATTGAACTTGTAATCGACACAAAGCTATTCCATAATATGTTTGTCGATAGACCTGTTGATTTTCATTCATACAGGTTGTTTTTCTTATGTTTTGGATTTGCTCTTTTATGAGTTAGATTTGAGTTAGAGACATGGTTTGAATTATGATGGATTATAGAGGTTCAGAAAAGTTAAAAAGTTAAGAGGAAATATTGGTGGTACTGGTTTAGCAACATGGTGTTTCTCCTAAGTACTACTGCAGCGACAATTACAGCAAGAACTACCCACTAATGGAGAGTTGTTATGCTATGTGCATTTCTTACCGAATCAACAATGAATAGCTCAGCTGAAACCATAGTAACATGGCCTCAGTTGAAATCTCAACAGTAACTGGATGGAGCGTACTGGATATTCTGTGCTATGATCCGTACAACGGTGATTGCGAATATATTTTGTGGTAACATATTCTGTTCTTATTGCCGGTTCAGCAGTCTTTGAAGACTAAAGATTACTAAATCAAATGAAGAAATGATATGGTTAAATCAAAAAATAATGGTTAAAGATTACATTAATGATCATAGCACTGGACAAGTTTCTTAATTAAATTCTTAAACAAACTAGTAAGCTTAGTAATGTCATGGGCACCATACAAAAGAAGAAGGACATTCTCAAGGCTGTGGATGCTACTGGATCAAGTTCTTTGTTTGAATCATTCATGTTCGTCGTGCATAAAGTGATTCTTGTTCGTCGTGCATAAAGTGAAGTGGAAAAATGTAAACATTTATTTCCCGCTCAAGACTAAACTTTCGAACCATCCAATCGTGTTGTTCAAAAGTGGAAAAGTTTACATGATTGCATTTCCCGCTCAAGGCATTCTTATGTTGTCAGAAGTTTTGCATGTCCGAACCAGTTCGAAGCTTTGCATGTCCGCACCAAACATGACCGCACAAGCTGTCCCGATCCATGTAATCCTGATACGTTTCGGCAATTGGTGACAATCTATCAAGTGAATCATTTCTACACATCAAGTTTGTTTCGGAATCGAAATATGGCAGCAATTTGTGAAGCTATAGAAAACGAAAATTAATGATATAATAAGTCAGATTTGACGGTCACAACGATTTCCTTCAAAGAAATGCGGCAGCTACGCAATAATGTTGCACTGGGAGGCATGTTATAAAGAAATCAAAATTTTAGCTGTGAAATGAGCTAAATAATATTTTTCGTCAATTATATGCCTTGTATTTCTTTATGAGCTTTCGAGCAAATCAGAATTATTCCAGGAACATCGTATCTTGGAAAACATTATGATTATTAATATAATCAAAATTCCATTAATCCCGGAATATCATATACTTTGAGCGCTCAAAATTATTCCAGGAACATCATATTCTGGATAGCGTTGCGATTGACGACACAATCATATACAAAAGGTAAACACCCTTAAAGAATTTCACTAACAACGAAATTCTTATAAAGAAGGGGTTCCTAATTATTTTGGTTTATCAATTTTCAAAGTACAGTTCGGGACCAACCCTGTATCTTACCCCTGGCTCGGGTTTGTTTCGTATGTGTGGGATCTCGAACAACATGATTTGAGGTAAAAAGTACTTCAATTCATGGTACTCGGAAAATCATATGATAACCAAAAAGATTACTAGATCAAATTTTCTTGTGCAGGAAACAACATATCAAAATAAAGAAGAAAGAAGTTACGAAAGAAAATTCTTGATTAAGGAAAGCTAGATAAAGCACAAAATGATGAAACTAATAACAAATGAAATTATAAAAGGCACGATCAAGCATCGGAAAGATTGGATCGAGATGGTGGTAGCAGAACCATAGGCACAGTGGTACGCTTGCTAAGCAATGAAGGATCGGATTATGCACGTTCTAAAGCAGTATTAAAGGACATCGCAAAAAATTCCAATCCAGGGTTCAAAGGAATCTTGCGTTAGAAAACTAACGATCAGTATATATATATATATATATAATTTTGTTTTGCAGGGGCAAAAATGCAACATAATATGGAAATAAGCAACATCAACCCCCTCATAATGATTCGGGCGAGACGTAAAATAAATTTTCTTAAGAGTTTTTCTTCAAACAACTCTCAAGAAAAGAGGGCAAATTGTTAGGGATAAAATGAATCTCCCACGAAGTGATGTCATCATTTCTTGGGGCGACGTCATGGTTCGATCCGATGTCATCATTTCTTGGGGCGACGTCATGGTTCGATCCCTATGTCATCATTTCTTGGGGCGACGTCATGGTTCGATCCTATGTCATCATTTCTTGGGGCGACGTCATGGTTCGATCCGACATCATCATTTCTTAGGGCGACGTCATGGTTCGATCCCTATGTCATCATTTCTTGGGGGCGACGTCATGGTTCGATCCTATATCATCATTTTTTGGGGCGACGTCATGGTTTGATCCTATGTCATCATTTCTTGGGGCGACGTCATGGTTCGATCCGACGTCATCATTTCTTGGGGCGACGTCATGGTTCGACCCGACGTCATCAAGTCCGATGTCCATCTTGGCACGATCCGACGTCATCATTTTCCTAAGTGACGTCATCAATCTCGATGCATCAAGTCAATCTCGATAGACCAAGTCAATTCCGCACCAACTTTTGGATAAAGATCATATTGAAGATAAAGATGATAAAAACACGTGGTGAGCATAGAAGAATCTTCATCAACACGTGGCGAACTATGATGACATGTGGCGAAGGGCTTTTAAATAATTATCATATTTTTATATCTATAAATACAAGTTTAGAAACAAAGAAGGGAGGACTTTTGGGGGGAGGAAGGCCCGATAGAGGTTTCCTCTGCTTCATTTTCAACTGTAACAGAAAGATTAATGGAATCTCCAACTTCATTATCCGTAGACGTAGGCTAAAAATGGCCGAACCACGTTAAAATCCTTTGTGTTAATTTCATTTTCATGGATTTTTAATTATCATTTTTGGTTGTTTTTTGCCTATGAGAATTTTGGCACGAACAAAACCCTTCTATTTAATTAAACATGGTATTCAGGCTTAGGATCCAAACTATGTAAATGTTGAATTTAGTTAGTTAAATACTGTTTATGCTGGCAAACTTAAAAAATAGGAATGGTAATATTTTATTTTACAACATGACAAAGTTATATGAAGACAACCAATCAAAATGTGTTAGCAACCTGCTTATCTACTAACTTAATATGCGTTAAAAAAAAAGATTGAAAATCAATAAAGCTACGAGAAAAATTTCAAAGCCAAACATGATTATCGACTGAGTACATATTAGAGTGAGTGTGCATTTAACATTAGAGAGTCCATCGTGACGATCATTTCGCCGCTCAGTTACCTCACATCAGCTATACATACAACTGCCACGAGGACTTACCTAGAGCCCTAGAGGACCTTTGAGCCTGAGTGGCCATTTGTTCTTGTCGATCTAAAGAATACACCACATGTAACATTCCGTTTTCTGGACCTGGATCGAGACTCGAATTTAATAGCCGAAACTCGGCCGAACCCCAAACTACTAATTTGTCAGTATTTATTTATGTTCAAAACAAATTGATAATTCTATCACAGCGGATACATAAAATTCATTTATAAAAATCAAGTTGTTACTTTGATGTGATTTTAAATCCGTATGAACCTTAAAGGAATTCTAGTTTTCCAAAATAAATAGAAATTCCAGATTCAATCCTACAGAGTTAGGTTTCCAAGGTATAAACATAAAATAAAAACAAATATACAATCTTAGAATTTTACTGGACACCATTCAATTCTAAAAATAATGTTGATTATAAATCCTTATTTATTGGTCTTTCGGATATAATTTTTTTAAAATTTTTAGGTTATGATAAGAACCCAATAAACGTAGTCAAACATATGGTTGACCAGAAATACAGAAAATCGAAACTCTAATAGTCTGTTTTGAAAAAAAAAAAGAAAATTATTTCTTAATCATATATTAATCAAATCAAATGAGTCTTACCAATTTAAAAAAATAACAAAGAGTTTTACAACTTTACATATGAGTAAAGTAAAACGTTATAAGTAAACTTTATCATCGATTCCAATAACAAACACAGTTAAAAATAATAATTTTTAATTTTTTAAATATTTTTACTCACTGAAAAATTATGATATTTTTAAATAGAGATTCCTGAACATGATTTAAAAAATATCATTAATCAACTATGTACTCGTAGTGCAGACATTTTAATTAACCATTCAAAAAAATAGGAGTTCCATTATTTCCGATCATTCACCACACTCGTAACAACAACACCAATACCATCATCAACTATATACTTTAATAAAAATCCACCATATATCAAAAAGATGATAAAAACATATAAACACGAATTCAGTTAACGAAAATTTAAATAAAAATAGATTTTGGGTTGTGTTGCATCTATCTCAAACGCTAGCATCGAAATTATCAGAGAAAAACGATAAAGACGAAGAATGACATCCCTCAGTAAAAAAGCTAAGTCTTCCTTAATTATTCTTCTATTCCCACTAGTTCCAAACACGAGAGTAAAGTCTTGTGTGTATTTTTTTTCTTTTGTTTTCTTCTTTTCTTTTGTGCGGCTAAGAGAACTTTAAAGCTAAAACCTAAAAAGAAAACGCAAGTCTAAATTTACTTGGTGGTGGGTAGTGTTTTAGTGAGCACACTTAATTCCAAACCACTTAGCAATAACCATGCTCGATTCATGCGATATACTAACCAAATATAAGGAGATGAGAACGAAAATGATGGAAAACTAGCTATTTCCAGGCTAAATACTTGTGTTCCATCGTGGTCAAGGAGGCCAGGTATGGGAAAACCCATCCATTATAGCCGTTTATCTACTCCAACCCAACTTCAAGTCCAAAGGATGAGATTTGGATCCAAATTTATAGCAACTTACTTTGGCTCTTTCTCCATCTCTATATTTGTAAACTGTATCTTCACTTCAGTTCTTCACTCGACCACCACCATTACAAAACATCATCGCCACATAAGGTTTTTATTTTGTTTTGTTTTTGGCTGTACTTGTGTTAACAGGGGTGGATTTTCTTTTATAGAACTACGCTTATTCATGGAATCATTTTCAGAGATGATACAAATTACATCAATAGTTTTTTCAGTCATTGTCAGAGATCAAATCAACAAGTTTTGGAATCATTTTCAGAGATTGTTGGAAAGCCAATCCAAACCCTCAAATAAACCTTCTCCATAGGTTGCACATGTGATCTGGATGTGCCTGCAAAGACGCCCAATCGCAAGCTTTAAGCGAGAGGAAAACGGAAAAGAAAAATATAGGTGTTGTCTTAGCATCCTAATTGTTATTGCTTGATGAAGAAAAAATATCACAAGAAAAACATCAAGTATCAGGTTACCATTTATGATTGTTGAGTGAACCAAGATCAAACTTCTCAGTTATCTCAGCAACATCCATCGCATTAGGAATGTCATGTTTGTTAGCGAATACCAGCAACACAACATCTGGCTGCCTATCTTGGAAACAAATATTAACATCTAGTTAATTTCTACTAACCCCAAAACAAGTAATTTCCGAAATTTAATGAAGGAAAATTTAACAATATAGGTCCACTGAAAAACCCGATTTATAATTATAAGCCCGTTTTTTTCAACATTCCGAATATAGGCTTGTCATCCATTTTTCCAATCCAAATCTGGTATCTTGGTCAATTTATCACGAGATTGATCAATTTCTCACTGACCGAGAATAGATTTAAGTTTACCTAATTACCCCTCACATATTTTCGACACACTTGCCTAAACGGTAATGTGTTTTCCAAAGCACGTGTACTCGATCCGTCGATTGAGATCTCGAGAATTATTCTACGGTAAAGATGAAAATGGTAGGTTTTAGAAAAATTGTGTGCAGAACACATGTGTGGTCCTTAGTCAGATTCAAAGAAAAGTATCGACCATTTCTTCTTCTTCTCGTTTTTTCTGTTGAAACCAGCTCCATCATCTTCTTTATTTTGTTGAGACATTCTCGACAACAAGAATCAAGAGTATGTGATTGAGGAAGGGTAAGTCGCCTGAACCAAAGAAGATGAAGGAAAACAAATCACCTGAAAGTTTAGTAAAACTCAAACCCTAAATTAATTTCTTCAATTTCGTGAAGTTTTTGTTTGATTTTATCTGTTAAGTTAGCTTTTACGATATGGGTTTGATAGTTAAAACCCTAAAATCAATTTTGGGAAAAATTGAATTCCTACCAACCAAAATTGATTTCAATTTTGTCTGTTAAATTAGGTTTAAAGATATGGGTTCGAATGTTTCGAATTGTTATTAGGTTTATTAGTTAAAACCCTAAAATCAAATTTGGAGAAAATTGAAGAAATTTAAAGTTGATATAACAGAGATGAATGATAGAATATTAAGGTGTGTTTGAGTGTTTGAGAAATATTAGGAATATGGGTTGTTGTTAAATTTGGAATTCAATGCAGGGAGGAGTTGCAAGCGTTTAGGAATCACAAGTAAGTCCATTTCTGCATCACCAACAAAATGCAGAGCATGCGTTTGAGAAAACGCCCGAGAGACAATTTATTTTGTTCTTCTTTAGACTCGAAACTTGTTCATTAATTACAGATCACAGCTCAATGTCAAGCTTATTGTAACTTTTTTCTCCATCTCTTCAATTTTAATTACTTATGATCATATCTTAACATCGAATTTTGAGTATGATCAGTGCTAGAATCTTCATACATGGGATTATGGCTTTCTATTTTGAATCATCCTTCATCCATAATTTTGTTTTTCCTTTTCCTTTCTTGAATTTATAGCTGCATACCCTCCTCAATCGTATTCAGCAGCACCAGTTGTAGAGGGATACCCACCATATGGTGCCTTTGTTGTACCACCTTTAGTCGGATATCCAGGTGCTGAGTTACAGGTCAACAACAATCTCAAACTCCCGGAGCAACCACTAACAGAGGTAATGGATCCTGGAAACGATGATAAGTCAAGTCACACTTCTTATTATCAAGTCTACCTCTCAATTAATGAGTTAATAATCTTTTAGTTTGTAAATTATACTAATTAACTTTTATTTCTATTTTTTGTTAAAATTACAATTGTACTGCTATTTAATTAGTCGTTACTGTTACTGTGTATTGGATGCTTATTTCCAAACAAATTCCTCCTCGTCACGCTTCGCACTTGCAGTGTTTTCTATTGATTTATAGATGTGCTGATTTTCCTTTGTTTTTAGGAACATTTTTTTCTTATATTTGCTGGGATATGTTCTCTATGAAAATTGTGTGATGATCAAATGGGTGCAAATTAAGTTGGATAGATTTTTTATTGGCAAAGCTAGTGGTTGTTTATGGAGGACTGAGTTATATGAAAAAGTTTTGTTCTGCTGTTTTGGGGGTTCTAATTTTAGATTTTTGAAGGTGCAGTTCTGGATCTAGGTTAATTTGGGTTTCTATCGTGGGTTTTCTTTCCATCCTAAGCTTTGTGTTGTTGTGCTTCTTCATCTACATCTTTATTTGCCTTCTTTTTCTTCTTCATTTGCAACCAAAACCTTGAGTAAATCTTTCCTAACTCTTCTAGAGTGGTTTCAATAGTGGTTGATCGTTGTGAGGTTTGAAGATGGTGGTGCAGATGATGGTGGAAGTGTTTCAATGATGCATTTTATTTCAACTATGGTTTCTTCAAAGAGGCGGGATTGTTTTGTTGCTTCTCTTGTCAATCCATCTTTTCTCTTCATTTTTTTCGATCAACATCAACAAAATCACTAATTTCATATCTTAAGTACATGTTTAATCTTTGAAATTAGTGGCGACGATTTCTGCTTGATGGCTTGGTCATGGAAGATGACGGAAGTAAACTTTTCCATGGTTTTTGGTGGTGGCTTGGTCATGGAAGATGACGGAAGTAAACTTTTCCATGGTTTTCGGTGGTGGCGACGGTGGATTTGGAAAAAGCCAAGGCAGAATTAGGGTGAAATGTGTCTAGGGTTTCCAGTTGAGGATTGTTTTGGCTCTTCTTGGGTTTAAAATTTCTCACCGTTTTTAGAGCTTTTATCCCATAATGGGGTAAGGGATTTTCAAACATAAATAAATAATTTAGCCTATAGGGTTTTTTACGTGTCCAAATTAGGTAACCAAATTATGTAAGAAGCATTTTCATTTTGGAGTTTGTCCTATGTACTTACTATTACATCAATAAATTTCTATTTACCGATCCAAAAAAGAAAAAAGAAAAAAACGGACTAATACGTTTTTTTAATAGAAATAACTGGTCTAACTTTCTGTTAACCGTTTTTTATAAATGATCAAAAACAAACCTATATTTAAAATATCCGAAAAAATGGACCTATATTCAAAAATGCAAAAAGAAAACGGGCCTATACTTATAAATGGCCCCTTGGTTAAAGCTCCAAGTATCTCGATATTCAACAACCAGTGCAACTGAACTCTTGCCTCATCAACTCGATCTCTGTTATTGCTATCCACCACATTGATCAAACCTTGTGGGGATTGGAGGAAGGACAAGAACGAATTCAAATAACTGATCTAGAAGATAAGATGGAATTAGCTAACCAAAATTTGGGTAAAAGCCGCAAAACTAGAAAGAATATGTAGAAATAGGGGAGTGGTGAAACTGCAAAAGAGACCCCAGGTTTCCAAGTGCGCATAGTTATATATTGGAATTTGAATTTGGTGTATTACCAAATGAAAATGAAGAAATTTCTACCTTGCATTCATCATCTGACTGCCGACATCTAAAAAGGTGAAATTGATGTTCTTGTATTCCACGGTCTCTTTGTTAAAACCTGCAAAATAATAGTAGAATGGACCGGCATTCAGATCAACTCTCTTGCAAAAAATCTGAAGTACTGTGATTAAGTGCATAAATCCTCATCCTTTCATAACAATAACTTACCAACAGTGGGAATAACAATGGTAGGAATGTCAATGGCAGGAGGATTAGTTGTGACAGTCTCTCCCAGCTTGAGTTTGTACAAGATTGTAGTCTTCCCAGCTGCAAACGAAACTCATTCTTTGCAATAAAAAGTCGACTGAAAAGCTTCGTCAATGTCAGACCCAACTCTACTTCACTGAAATCACACTATAGCGTGTCTGAAAACCTACAAATTAATGAAATGTAGTTAACCATAAAACATAAAAACACAAAGATGACTGATATTGATATTAATAAGTACAGTAGATACGTTCGAGAGTGATGAGTTAAATTGATTACCTCGATCAAATTGAGGTCTCAGAGAGAAAGAAAATGAGGTTTTTTTTTTCTGTTTGAAGCAAAGGTTGGTTCGTGAAGGAAACAGGTCAAACAAAGATATTGTCGAACTTGTTGAATATAATAAAGAATAGAGGAAGGAGTGGAGAAATCAGGGTGAGATCGGCTGGAGATCACGTTGTTGATTCTTTTATTTGACAACTACTTAAAAAGATACGTGCTACTATGCACACTATTATATAACAATACAATGAAGAGCATGCATTTATAAGCTGTTAATTTCGCGTTAATTTTTTTTTTTATATATACATATGTTTTTATAATGGTTTAGAGGTATGTGTTTATTGTGCGCTCATGTGTGTGATAAACCAGACTCCAGAGGTAGACATAGAAATGGAATCTCGTATCGTCTACAGTATTTCTTTATAGAGGGTTGAAGTTAGATTTGTTATTAGAGATGACATGCAGTTTAAATCGAATGTAGTACTAATTCAATTGGCGTTTAGGAAAATGGAATCCAGTAAAAAGAAAAAAAGTAGTATTTAAATTTAGCAAATAATGTATATTTAGTTTGAAGCAACTCAATTACTAAAAGTTAAAGAGGAAAAGGTAATGCACTCACACAGTGCAATTTATCTTGGTTCTTTCGGACCAGGCTAGAGGCTAAAACTCTCAAGATTATTTTTAGCTACCGTATACAATCGAGCTTAGCAAACTCTACTAGTTTGCTCTAGATATTTCTTGACCCACGTCGCTAGCTGACTCTAGATTACTTGTTCTATATTATGATCCATGCACTCTTGGAATTGTACTTGGTCATCTGCTGCTAGACTGCTACATGCTCTAACAGTTAATGGTCTACACCTAAAGGGTTTCACTATGATTGGCTGTGGTAGGGTGATGTTTGTTTGAACTTTGGGATAGAGTTCAAAAACTCCATGTATATACCTTTTCTTTGGGCTAAAGAGTCAATTAGTTGTCATCAGGTTTCAGGTTACTGTAAATTAACATCAAACGTGTATCTTTGTGTATGTGCATGCATGTTTCAACAAGAATACAACAAAAATATTGGAATGAGCTAGAAAGAAGAATCTTGTTCTCATCTCCCTTGTTGATCAGAGACCCAAAGCATACCCTCGTTAGTTAATTCAGAAGTGCGCACACCATATATTCAGAAGTGTTATATTTAAAATAGATAGTTCAAAGTCTTATTACATACTAATTTCGTTTCAGCAAAAATGTTACTATCGTTTTTTCTATTTTAACCTATTTTTAGATTAAAATGAAAAAGTGATAATAACATTTTTGCTAAAACGGAGGGAGTATCACTTTTTCTCCAAGTGTTATAGGAAACTTCATCACTTACCATATGGATGACACTCCACTACAAGAACAATAGCTGAAGAAGATTCAAGAGCTTGAGGTTAGAGATGCCAACCTGAGAGAAGAAATGGCAAAATTAGTCCGTTGTGGAGCCAGTTTCGGCGTAGGTGTCTATTTTGGAATTAAAACAGATTGCAGTAACCAGTCTCCCCTCTTAGATTCAGTTCAACAACCAGGACCAACCAGATTGGTGTGGGTCATGATGTCAAAACCATGCCAACATGGGAAACTGGTTCAGCTTCATCCAAAGATAAAGAGGGAAGTGTCCTTGACTTTCTGAACCCCAACATGAGTTACACCAATAAACAATCATACAATATCTTGCAGTCAATGGGTCAGGCAATTCATGTTATTGATGACAAAGGTCTGATACTTTACTGGTTATTTTTTTTTTTTTTGTTTCTTTTTGAGTGATTTGAGGGATCGGGATATTGGAAGAAAATATGCTTATACCAATAGATAAACTGAAGGATATATAAATCCTGGGGTCTTTTATTGCAGGAATCGGGCTGCTGAAGACCTGTATGGTTATTCTGCGTCAGAAGCCATTTGTCAAGATGTCCTTGACCTCGTTGCTCAAGAGCAAGTCTATAAAGATGGAAAAGAAATAGTTTAAAGAAGTGCCATGGGGGAAAGCTGGACAGGGCTGTTCCCAGTCATTAGTAAACAAGGGAGACAATTTCTAGTTATTGCAACTAATTCCCCATTATGTGATGATTGTGGTACTTTGGTTGGGTTCATTGGTGTAACTTGTGACTCACAGCCCTTCCATGAAACTGTGACTACTTTTACTTCTAAAAGAAATCCTTCTTGGGAAGCTGCATATCCTAGCTCCAGTCAGCCGTCTAAATGTGGTGCATCGGCAACTACCGGTCTTAACTCCCAACAGAAATTATCCAAGTTACAATTGCTTCCAAGCTGTTTACTCTGGTATGCATGTTTGATCTCTTGAGTCTTAATAGATATATTTAATATCACTTATATTCTACTCTCAGTCTATTGATTAACGGAACTATGAAACAGACATCAAGAATGTCAGAAGTGTTTTAAGGTGGATAACAAGAACTCGGGCGAAAACCATGAAATACAAAATCCAAGGTGGAAAGAGACCGTATGCTGATCGACAAGGTTTCCTAGAAACTGCTATCTCTGACCCGAGAGAGTATGCCCGAGAAAAAATGTACCAGGAAAGACATTTTGGAGATTTCAGTGACGAGGATGAAAGTAGGATAGGAGTCTGCAAAATGATAACTTCTAAGGTGGCGGGCGTATACTTGCCATGGGAAGGTGGGGCACGAGAAGCGTCGATGAGAAGGACTACCACCCATGGTGTCTATTCCAGCCTAAATCGTGAACTAAAGGATGACTTCAATCAACAGAAGAGTCCAGCCTTACCGAATAAGGTTGTCGAAGGTTACCTATTTAGTGGAAGTAAAGCATGTAGTTACACATCATCCTCTCGTAGAGGAAACAGTACTACAAGTAGTTTGGACGTCACTACTGGCAGTAGTAGCAGCTGCAGTAGCACTTCATGGCGTAGCATCATGGATGCAGACTCCTTGAGCTATGACATCTTGTGGGGTGACTTGATACTTGGTGAACTAATTGGGAGAGGTGCTAAGTTTTTTTGTTTTTTTTTTTAAAATGGTTTGATGATTTTTCATTTCTGATTTATTTTTCCAATCTCTGATTTCTGATTGATGACTCTCAGGCTCATGTGCGACTGTGTATCATGGTCTCTGGTGTGGCTCGGTATGAGCTCTTTTCACGTGTGGCATTTCCCATTTCTTGCCTGCTTATCCCTGGCATGGTCTAGTAAGGATTATACTATATTTTCCCACGGTGTTGGTTACAAGTAAATGCTACTTTATAACACATACAGGATGTTGCTGTTAAGGTATTTTCTGTATTTCCTATTCTTTTCCTCTGGCTACTAAGATGTCTAGTCGACTTGCTGCGAACCTTCAGACGGGAGGTAGTATTCTGAAATTCAGTAGCATAGTTCCTTTTATCATTCATGTGGAGAAGATTGTGAACCTATTTTAACGTATCTCTGTAAATTTATATCTGCCTAAAGGTTCTACTTATGAAGAGTCTCCGACATCCAAATGTTCTACTGTTTATGGGGGCAGTAACTTCACTTCAACATTTGTGCATTGTCACTGAGTTCCTCCCACGGTTCATGCTCCCTTTTGCCCATTTTGCTTTCTCTACATAAAATGTTTGTGTTTTTTTTATTTTTAATAAGTATAATTTTGTAACCCTCCTGCATTAGACTGGAAACGGCGTGTTCTCATGGCTTTGGACATTGTTAGTAATCATCTTCCCGCCTCCATCAACTTATGTTAAGTAATTTTATAATTTATTGTCTTTTTATTTTTATTTTTATTTTTGTCATTCAATCATTCTATAGGCACGAGTTTTAAATTATCTTCATTGTTACAACCCGCCAATTGTTTGGTTGATAATTGATAACAATGGAGATTTGGTGAGAGAATCTCACCTGAAATTCACAAGCAAATCAACCTTTCTTATTGAACAATAAACATGATTACAGGAGATTTATATAGGTAGAGACATTAACCGTAAGTATGTGAACATGTGCATACAGTCCATGTGACCAATAGAGTACAAGCCCTATACATGTGCACATCACATGTGTGCTGTATAACAGAAAGCTAAAGATCACATGTGTGCCTGACATGTGTGGAAGAAACAGGTATGTCTGTTTCTGTTACAGACAGTTGGTAGGCTTAATACCCCCCCTTCAAGCACAAGGTAGGTTGAACAACCTGAGCTTGCTTCGCATTAAAACAAATCTTGGACCATGAAGACCCTTGGTGAAGACATCTGCCAATTGATCCAGAGTATGAACATAAAAGACATCCAGATTCCTGCTATGCACCAATTCCCTGACAACGTGATAATCTAGATGCACATGTTTCATTCTTGAGTGTAGCACAGGATTTGAGGCCAAATTAATAGAACTTATGTTGTCACAACCAATTCTTAGAAGCCCTGTAATATTGAAATGCAGATCCTGGAGTAGATATCATATCCAGACCATCTCAGCTGCTGTGTGTGCCAAGGTCCTGTACTCTGCCTCTGTGCTAGACCTAGCCACAGTTGTTAGCTTCCTGGAAGACCAAGAAATGATATTGGACCCCAAGAAAATGCAATACCCTCATGTAGACCTCCTATCATCAACATTGCCTGCCCAATCTGCATCTGCATAACCTAGCAGAGAAGTAGATCCCTTGGAAAACAACAAGCCATAATTGATTGTACCCTTGATGTACCTGAGTATTCTCTTTGCAGCCTCCAGATGATGTGTTCTTGGTTGGTGCATGAACTGACACACCAGATTTAATGCAAAGGATATATCTGGTCTGGTCCATGTCAGATACTGCAATGCACCCACCAATGATCTATACTCAGTTTGGTTGGCAAGCAAGTCTCCAGAGTCCTTGCTAAGAGAAGTTGATGTAGCAATAGGAGTTTTACAAGGCTTAGATCCTTCCATTTGATGCTTGATGAGTAAGTCCACAACAGATTTTGCCTGACAAAGAAAGAATGTATCTGCATTTCTTGTAGCTTCCAGACCCAGAAAATAATCAAACCCCCTAAGTTTTTTATAAGAAACGTGGCTTGCAACTGAGTAAGAACTGATGTTAGATGAGTGGCAGAACTACCAATTAAAAGGATATCATCAACATACACAAAACCTATGGTTAATTAAGAAACCTTCTTATGAACAAAAAGAGATGCATCAGCCTTAGATTGAACAAAATCAATAAGAAATAAACTGGAACTCAGCTTCTCATACCAGGCCCTTGGAGCCTGCTTGAGACCATAAATGGCCTTGTGCAGAAGAAAAACATGATTTGGCATTGAAGGATCAATGAAACCTGGTGGTTGAGCCATGTAGACAATTTCCCTTAAATCACCATGGAGAAATGCATTGCTCACATCAAGTTGATGAACCATCCAGTCAAAATGAACTGCTAATGACAAGATAACTCTAATAGTAGTTGTTTTTGCCACTGGACTAAATGTATCCTCATAGACCAATCCCTGCTGCTGATGCAATCCCTTAGCCACCAATCTGGCTTTGTGTCTAGCAACAGTACCATCAGGATTGTACTTAATCTTGAAAACCCACTTGCACCCAACAATATTAGTAATACCAGATGAATCAACCAAAGACCAAGTGCCAGCATCAACCAATGCCTGGTACTCAGCAGCATAAGCCACCCTCCAGACTTCCTCCTTGCTAGCAGCACTAATACAGGTAGGAATAGTTTGGATCTTGCTAAGAAGGGCCACCTCTAGAGGATATTTAGTTGATAGATAAGCCTTTGGTTTTATAATTCCAGTTTTTCCTCTAGTTAACATCTTATGAGCATTTGTAGGGGCAGGAGGATCATTCTCTAGGGAATGAGATCCAGCAATGGCTGGAATAATATTAGGTAAAGATGAAACAGAAGTGGCAGATGGGATAGTTGCAGGTGAATTAGGCTCAGAAGATGAGACTAACATGAGATAAGGAAAAGAATGCTCATCAAATGAAATATGTCTGGATATAAAAACAGTGCCAGTGATTGGGTCTAAACATATGTAGCCCTTATGCTGGAGACTATAACCAATGAATACACAATGTCTACTTCTCTGTTGCAGTTTATTGGTAGTATAAGGCTTTAACCAGGGAAAACAAACACAGCCAAAAACCTTTAAAAAGGCATAGTCATGAGACTTATTGAATAGCTTTTGATAAGGAGACAAGTAGTCAATAGATTTGGTAGGAAGTCTATTAATGAGAAAATTTGATGTATTAAGAGCCTCAACCCAAAAAATAGTGGGTAAACTAGACTGAGATAAGAGAGTTCTTGTGACTCCCAATAGGTGATTGTGTTTTACTTCAGCAACTCCATTTTGTTCTGGTGTATGAGGATAGGACAGCTCATGGGAAATACCTCTAGTGGCACAGAATTCTCTAAGAAAGGAGTTCAAAAATTCACCACCATTGTCTGTCCTTATGGTTATAACAGGAGTGGACATAAGGTTCTCAATTCTAGTTAAAAAAGATACAAAGGCATGTTTAAATTCAGATTTTGTTGACAAAGGAATAATCCAATAATACTTTGTATATTCATCCACAATATTTGCATAGTACAAACTACCAGATACAGAAGCAACATGACAGGGACCCCAAAGATCCATGTGCAACAACTCTAGAGGTTGTTGAGCAACTGAGCTAGACAATTGGAAAGGTAGCTTCTGATATCTACAAAGTTTGCAATCATTACAAAAGAAAAGCTTATTTAGTGGACTAGACAAGTGCAACAATGAGCAAAGTTTTTGCATAGTTTGAAAAGAAGGATGGCCAAATCTTCTATGAATTATGACATTGTCACTTATTGTGGAGCCAAGAGCATGAGGAGCATGATGAGCATGACTGAAAGAAATTGGATATATGCCATGTCTATGTGGACCTTGGAAAAGAAGTCTCTCAGAGATCTGATCCTTCACAGAAAAACCAGCAGAATCAAGAGTTAAAGAGCAGTTATTGTCAGTAGTGAACTTGTGTATGGATAATAAGTTGTGAGATACTTTAGGCACAATTAGAATTTCATTAAGAGCAAAGGATTGGTCATTAACAAGCTTACTTGAGTTTACTGCGTGAGTAATAAGCATACCTTCACCATTTGCTGCATGAATAGTTTCTGATCCATCATAAGTTGTAGAATCTTGCAAAACCTTGTTGTCTGATGCAATGTGATGGGTAGCACCACTATCTGAAATCCATTCCTCATCATCAAAAATGTCAGCAGCATCTAACATTGCACTTAGATTAGAAGGAGGTGACCTTCCTTGATATGAGAAATTCAGCCTATGAGTGCAGGTAGTAGAAATGTGGCCAGGAGTATTGCAAATTTGACATACATGTTTATCTCCAGAGTAGGTACCTCTACCAGATGTAGTTCTATGAAAAATAGATGGATTAGGGAATCTCTGACCATTATAAGAACCTCTACCAGAGTTTCTGAAATATCCTCTAGAATTTGAGTAAGAGTTCCTGAATGAACCTCTACCAGAGTTTGCTAGAAAAGCTTTTGCATTATGTTCATCCTTCAGTTGTTTGGATCTGTCAAGAATGACAGATTCTTCACTTTGCAAGTTGTTGTGCAACTCAATACAAGAAACATGAGGATTCATGTGTCTCATAGAGGTTGCAAAAGGAATGTACTCTTTATTTAAGTCTTTGAGAGTAATCACCACTAGCTCTTTGTCAGATATAACTTCTCCAGCAGCCTCTAATTGGTCAGACAGAAGTTTTATCTCATTTATTAAAGATGTTATTGATTTATTACCTTGAGTAATAGATAGAAATTTGGTGCGTAATTGAATGGAGTGTGTTGAAGAAGCTCTCCCAAATCTATCATCAATACTTTTCCATAGAGCAGCAGAAGAATTAGATCTAGAGAAGTAAGCTATTACTGAGTCAGAAATGGTGGAGTTAATCCACATTGTTATAGTTGAATCTTCATCTAACCAGTCAGTATAGAGAGGATTCTCAATTCCATTGAGTTGATTTCTTGGATTTGTGAACTGTGGTGGACATTCATATGTTCCATCCAGAAATTTCTTTAGCTTGAATTTCTGAATTACAGGATTCATTAGATTGCGCCAGGTAATCTAGTTGTCCTCCTTGAGTTTAAGGTGAACAAAGTTTGTGAGTTGGTTTAATGGAACATTAGAAAGAAGATTCGGAATAGGATTCTCCATTGTTGTATTTGCAGGGAAGGTTTCAATCATGAAACATATCTGAGTAAAATCAGATAGAAGCTACTAGCAATGAAGATCTTTGTTGAAGGAGAAGAAAGAGCAGAAAATTTTTCCAGAATCAAAAGAGTTTAATCATGAACTCTTGGTTGCTCTGATACCATGATAAAAATGGAGATTTGATGAGAGAATCTCACCTGAATTCACAAGCAAATCAACTTTTCTTATTGAACAATAAACATGATTACAGGAGGTTTATATAGGTAGAGACATTAACCGTAAGTATGTGCACATGTGCATACAGTCCATGTGACCAATAGAGTACAAGCCCTATACATGTGCAGATCACATGTGTGCTGTATAACAAAAAGCTAAACATCACATGTGTGCCTGACATGTGTGGAAGAAACAGATATGTCTGTTTCTGTTACAGACAGTTGGTAGGCTTAATAATAATAATTGGCATCTGAAGGTACACGCACGCGCATCTTTTATTGTTATTCTTTATAGAAGAATGCTCAATACATTGTAATGCAGAGAAAAAACTTTATCTGTTCATCGTCTAAATTCAAATATTAGGTTGGGGATTTTGGTCTCTCGTGACTCAAACATGCAACCTTCTTCTTAACAACAAAGAGTGGGAATGGAACGGTAACATATTTCAACATATTACCTTAGCTCTTTTCTTTCCTTCTTAATTTTATTTTTTGGAATGAGTATTTTTAGGTAGTGTTTTACTTTGCTGTTTTCTATAGCCACAATGGATGGCTCCAGAGGTTATACGTAATGAGCCGGCGGATGAGAAGTAGGTTCAAATTCTTTTAGTTGCTTTGTTCATTATATGAACAATTTTGGCTATTCAATGTTGCATTCACATATTATCTTATAACTAATACATGGGAAACTTTATAGATCTTATGTGTATAGCTTCGGAGTTGTATTGTGGGAGCTTGCCACCGGAAAAGTTCCTTGGGATGGTCTGATCCCGATGCAGGTACGTTCTTTCGCAACAGATGATTCCATGTAATAACTATCATTCAATTTTACATGTAAATATTACTATCTACAATTTTGGAGGTGCATTTTGTAGGTAATTGCTGCTGTAGGGTCCATGGACCAACAAATTGAGATCCCGGAGGATACCGACCCAAAATGGGCATCTCTCATCAAGACTTGCTTGCACAGGTGCATATTCTGTGACATGGTTTCCATATGAATAATTGGTTATTTTGCGTCTGTATTGACTCCAACTTAGTTAATAACACAAAAATGCAGGGCAATTTTATATTGTTTAATCTTCTACTTTGTTTTTGCATTTGGCACCTTAGCGACCTAAAATGCCGGCCAACATTCAGGGAGCTGCTTGAAAGATTGAATGTTATGCGGAGATATTATTTTGCTCAAAACCTCAAATAAGTTTCTTCTTAGCATTGGGTGGTACTGTGGTAGTACTGGTAGTTAATGTCAACACCGATACCACGGATTTGAATACGAGGTTGATCTCTACAAGCATGCCATACTTGTAAATGCATCCTAGTATCAGTATGGCCTCTATTGGGCAACTACTTTGGCTGTCCAAAGAAGCAGACGAATTATGATGATATGCCTTTAAAAATGGATGTTGCATAATATTGGAATCAAAAGGATTAGTTTGATATGATTGAATATGTATTTATGTACAAATTTATGAATTGATTGAATTTACAATCCAAATGGATTAATATTACTGCTTAAAAAGTTATCAGATTCGACTTAGAGTTTTTTCTTTAGCTCCAGAAGTCTAGACCACCTCCCGTCTATCGCAGAAGCCGCTTTCCCACCAATATCTGCCCAGAAAATGTAGTTTAGAATTACTAAAGGTTAGAGGGAAAGGTATGCACTCACAGTGCAATCTTGGTTCAGCTTTCTCACAAGACTCTGAACAGGTATCCTGGAAATTTAAACTGGAATGGTGAGGTTTTGAATTTATTTGATAGCGAACTAGCTGATGTGACAGAAAAATTATGCACCTTAGCCGATGTTGTCAGTCGAATTGTGTCCTGTATGAATGAATCAAGATCAGCTTCACATCCAGGTTTCACATAAATCACCTACAAATTGAAGTCATCAACACAAGCATTAACCGGCTCTAATATGAATAAAGGTCAAGAGAAAATATTCAGGTGTACTATTATTAAGTACAGATGGATCGTCGCCGCCAATTTCAGGTAATTGTGTGGAACTATAACGGTTTTCTCGTGTTGATGGTAGCAGCCAAACATCAAACGTTGTATTTATCTGATACATAAGTCGAGCGAATGCAATCAGAATAACTAATATCCAGAAATGTGTTCAATAAGTATACATACAATTAGTAGTACCTCTCTACGGTATGAAGAAGAGCAATTAGTGCATATTCTTATGAAAGACGTGACGATTCTCCCTTCTACTGAAAACCCAAACCCTGAATGCTACACGTTCATGTACCAAGTTATTTCTTCAATGTAATCTATTTAGTCGTGGATCAATATATTATGCATTAAGCCAATAGCTACCTTTGTTGCGGCGAGAGTGATTAAGACTTTAGCATTTTTCTGGCCATCTACGGAAAGATCAGCTAACTGCAAATCTTGAAGAGAGAAAATGTAATCACTGGTCCATTTATCATGCCATTTTCCGTCCGATGTTGCAAGTTTTATCAGCCGTCTTATGCAACACTACAAATAAGATTAGCATGGTTCTTGCCCAAGGATGAGGCGCCACACTAAATGTTGGTGATTAGCATAGCACTAATGTAGCCAACTCTACTAGTGTACTATTTGGCATGGAGCTAGATGCTGCCAATGCCATGCGATGCAAATATGCAAGTAATTCATCTTTCAAGCTAAGATTAAGAATGAAGCTCGTCTTTCTCATCAGAAGAAGAAGAACATTTGATGCTAAATTGTATATGGGGACGGTTAATGTGAATAACACGTCCTACTAATAATGCTGCTTGTTATGAGTTTTGATTCTTTTGATGTTGAATTTGGTATGATTGATAGATGGATTTAGATTCAGTTTTTCTGGGATTAAATGTGTGCCTCTTTCCATTCCTCTCTCACACTAACAAAATGAAGAACACCACCATATGTATGCAGCATGCTATTACAATCCAGTGAAATTTTAGTTATAGAGTAATTTAACCAACCTAAGTTATCAACATTTGCGTTTGCGGGGATGGGAGAGTTTCAGATTGAAGATCACCGAGAATTTGAAAGGTCAGTTCCACTAATCCGACAGGAATTTCCCCCTTTTTTATTCACGAGAATTTGTATTGTCAGTTTCAGTAATCCGACAGGAAAACGTTCAGGTTGATTCTAATAGGTTGTGTTTTCGTTCTAAGGGGACTTATCAGTTGTGTTTCTTCTTAAACCCTTAACAAGGTTTGTCCCCTTTCAAAAACCCTACAATTTTGATTCCACCTTCTTCTCTTCACAAATTCCCTCTCAATTTCTTCTTGTATTTTAATAATGGGTAAGTCCATCCTATATTAAACATTTCCTTTTTCCTATGTAAATGAGAGTTTTTAAATTAAGTTCTTATTGTTGTTTTCATTACCAGGTAAAAGGGTAGCTACAGTTGAATTCAAAGAGAAAGAATCAAGTCCAGTAAGAAAGTATGCAACTTTTGATTACACTGTTCACAAGAAAGAGGACGAAGCTACTATCTCAGAAGATTTCTCTTCTGATGAAGCAGTAAGATACTAACTTATCCCCCACTCCCCCC
>JAJJMC010029518.1:367699-415965 GCA_023531435.1 Papaver californicum
TTTTCTTCAAACAATCATATGACCATAAATTCAATTGTACTACTACTCACATCACAAATTTTAGTTCTAAGCTTAGCATAGTAGTTGAAACAAATTGTAGTCAGTACTCAGTGCAGACTATGAATAATTCTGTTGGTTTGAATCAGTCACTGAAGAACTTACATTCTACGATTTTGTGTGATTTTACGAACTTGATTTTACATTGTTTCAGGAGTCGAAGGAACTACCAGAAGTAGTTTCAAAGAACGTTTGTGTTGGAGCCGCAGACAGAAGTTCGGGTTCTTCTGAGAGCGATTCTCAAGAGGAGGTAGTGAGTTTGTGTTTCGGATGATTTCCATGTGTGTACTGTAGATTGTGTGTTTTTTTCTTTAGTGGAGGTTTATTGTGTGGGCAGGAAAAAGAAATGAAAGTAGTCATCACACCCAAATTGCCAGAAACTGCATCCAGGAAGAAGAAACTTGGATCAAGCGAGAGTTCTGGTTCTGAACACAGCTGTTCTGATGAGGACAATGTATGTGATAAGTTTGCTATTTGAATTCATCATATTATTGTGTCTACTTAATGTTTAATAGATACTCAACCTATCATGTACTCGACGTACTCAATAATTGACTCTTTTAGTATATTGACCAGTTTTTGCTGAGTGTGCTAATTTTTGAAAATTGAATTTACCTATTGATAATTTTTATTTTCACAGACCCCAAGTTTGTGTTTTCTGTTTTCCCTAGTCTTTTTTTTTTTTTTGATCGGTCCCTGGTCTTTTCATTTCATTATCAGTGATTATTGTTTACTTTCAATGTGAATATCCAGGAAATTGTAGACCTCAAGAAAGACCGAGGTGGTGACATATCCGATGAAAGTGATGAAGAAGAACAACAGAGAAAAAGGCTGAAGGTTTCAGTACATTTCCTCTTATTCGAAATTAATTGTGGTTCTGATTATTTATTTTCTTTTAGAAGTCCATAAAACCCATATATGTTATCGTCCTATAAGCCGATGTTTCTCAAAGGGGTTATATGTTTCCCAAGTGGCAACAAACCTGTCCTATAGGCTGATGTTTCAGTAGACCAACAATTATCTATATGAATCATGAAGTATTTTTGAATGGATTGCACCTGCCATCAGTATTTGGGGGATATGGAAGTATGGGTCTTATGTTGGTCTGTGTTGAAGTTCTAATGACCCTGCTTTTTCCTTCTTGTATTTCACCGTTTCATATATTCCTAATCTCGGATTTTGTAACATAAGTGTAGTTCACAGTGGACAAGGATGAGGAGATGGTAGATGCCGAATCACCAAAGACAAGTGGCAAGGCAGCCATTGAAAGTAAAGCTGTTAGTGCCTGTGTACCTTTCTACTTTCTTTATGCTATGTGTCGTTCAAATGCTACAGCATTGAAGTTGGTTCTCCATTTTTTCCTGCAGCCTGAAACCCCCACTACAACTCAAATTCAAAAGACTGGATCAAGAAAATTATTTGTGGGCAACCTATCTTTTTCTCTCGAGCAGGAAGACCTGTAGGTTTCATTAACTAAAACCTCACTTTCAGCATCACGCTTGTTTGTCTTCAGGTTTTCTCCTGCAAATTTCATTGCCTGTTTCTGTCTGTAGTGAGGAGTTCTTCAAAGATGCTGGTGAAATTGTTAATGTTCACTTCGCAACACATGGAGATGGACGTTTGTTGAGTTTGCAACAGAAGAATCAGTGCATAAGGTAAGCTTCCTTATCCTGTGGGTTTTGGGTATTTTTAAGGAGCCATGTATTAATACATCATACTTAATTTAGTAGTTGAGTGTCGTCTGTGGACGTAAGTCTAAATCTAATATGTATTTCATCCTAACCAAAATTTTCTGGCAGGCTCTTGAAAGGAATGGTCAAGATCTAATGGGTAGATCGGTAAACCTTGCACTGCCTGGTAAGACTGGTGGTACTGGCAGTGGTTGGAAAAGTGATGTAGATGCCGAATCACCAAAGACCAGTAGCAAGGTTCAAAGTTCTTCAAAAATAGCTGTGAATACCGATTTTCCTTTTTAGTTTTGTTATGCTGTGTGTAGTTTAAATGCTACAGAACTGAATTTGGATCTCCATCTTCTTCTGCAGCCCTACTACACCTCAAGTTCAAAATACTGGATCTAAAAAACTATTTGTTGGCAACCTATCTTTTTCTCTTAAGCAGAAAGACCTGTAGGTTTCATTAAATAAACCTAACTCTTGTTAGTCTCAGGGTTATTTGTCAGTAGGTTTTTTCCTACAATTTCCATTGCCTGTTTCTGTCTATAGGGAGGAGTTCTTTAAAGATGCTGGTGAAATAGTTAAAGTTCACTTCACAACACTTAAAGATGGACGTTTCAAGGGGCATGCTACTGTTACATTTGCAACAGAAGAAGCAGCGCAAAAGGTAAGCTTTCTTATCCGGTGGGTTTTGTTTTAGTTTAATAATAAATGAAGCTTAATTTAGTAGTTAAAGAGTGTTGTTATGGAGGTAGGTCTAGGTCTAGGTCTAGGTCTAGGTCTAGGTCTAGGTATAATATGTACTTTGCCTAACTGAAGTTTTCTGGCAGGCTCTTGAAAAGAATGGTCAGGATCTAATGGGTAGATGTGTAAACCTTGTTCTGCATGGTGATAGTTGTCCCTCTCCCCCACAAACTGGGTATGCAAGAGGCAGTCAATTGAATTCCTTAAAATTTTGTATCAGAAAAAAAATAGTTTAAGCAAAATCAAATCTCTATTATTGATAATAGTCATTAAATTTCAAGTGACAAATAACAGAAACTGAATCAAAAACCCTAAGAACTTATTCAATTAGTACGTTTACTTTTTGGTTCCATTAGGCTCTTCTCCGAAACCTGTTTAGTTGTTTCTTGTTTACTTTTGGTTCCATTAGCCTTCTCGGAAACCTGTTCAGTTTCTTCTTCCTCAGCCTTTTTAGGTTCAAAATCCTTAAAAAACTTCTTTATCTTGCCGCGTCTCTCATCAACGTGTGTTGGATTTACACGACTCATCAAATCGATGGCTAATTTAAACGAAACAAAAGCATCTAAACAAGCATATTCAATCTGCTTCTCGCTTAAGAAACCTATGACACCCCAGTTGCTCAGTTGGATTTCTCTTTGCTTTGGTAATTCTAGACCGAGAACATCCTATTGAAGACACACCTCAAGATGATTAGGATTAACACTAGGATTGCCATGTCAGACAATCACATGGGTCACATGATAGACACATTTTTATGTCTAAATTGCGCTCGATTATCTATTTTGATAGTGTTCGTTTTTGTACTTATTGTGTCTTTTTATGTCTTTGTATGTATTTTTGAGAAATAAATAATTTGGAAAAAATTGGCTCGAAAAGTGATAAAGGCACCCCGGAAAGAATTGATAAAGGCACCCACACTTTGGATTGGGGGCACCCCTTTTGCATTTCAAACATCCGAAAATGGCGGGAAATTATTTATTCACGAGAAAATCTTCGGTGATGATTTGGAACCGAATTTTATGGAGTTTTGACGTGTTCTTTCTACCCCAAATTGATCAAACACTCAAGGGATAACACAATACACGTCAACAGAGAGATTTAGCTGGAAAAATATGCTTGGAAAATTCGAATTTGGACGGGAAAAGGAGTTCGTTCCTGTTTTGATTTCAGACGGATTCCAAGTTGATTTGGAGTTGATTTTTGGTTCCTTATAGCTTCTCTAGGGTTTCTAGGATTTACCAATACTATATATAGCAAAGAGAAGCCAAGAAAAAGGAAGGTTGGGATCACCGAAAAAAAATCAGGAAGAAGAAGCTCTGTTCGTGAAGAAGAAGACGAAGTGCAGAAAACAGGATCAGGAAACTGTCGCTGATACTGTCGTACACGTAGCTGCTTCATCAGTCCTATTTCTACTGCATACACAGTCTGTCCTTTTCTGCTGTACTCTTTTCTTCCTCTTGTAACACTCTGAACCCTTCAATGTAACGCTTATAAGCGTATCGAATTGTCTGTGTTACTTCTTTTTAGTCAATGTAAGCACTTTTTGAGCAATGAAACTATATTTTGAGTGCTTTTCCATTACAATTAGCTAATCACCATCACTGGGGTGATGGAGGAAGCCTTTCTTCCAATAATTAAATGGTATGTCTATTTTATCTATATTTTCTTTACAATTCTTTTATTATTAATTGCTTGATTAAAATTGAAAAAAATGGTTTTTCTTAAATAGTTGTGTTCTCTTTTGATAAGTCATGCTGGGTTGACTGCTTTTGATGTCTCATGCTTAGGATTTACAATTATTCTTTTAAAAACCTATTTTGGGCATATTTAGATTAAATTGAGCATAAAATTGTTAGGCATATCATAGAAGTATTGGTGAATGGTGGAATCTTAAACCCTAGTTTTCTTCCATCTATTTTTAAAATCAAATCTGTTTAATCTTATTTATTTTTAGTAATTAAAAATTAGGTCTAGAAATTAAATCTTCACAAGTCCGAGAATCAAACCCTTTTACCACTATATTAAAATCACATCATCACACATGGGATCACATGGGTCAATTGTACATGTGTCATCTTGTTTGTATATAAAGTGTAATTTGTTCAATTCTAATAATAGTGCGAAACACTTTTATTTTCTTCTCTTCCATTATGGTATCAGAGCCATTTTTCTTGGGAAAATTAAAGTAGATCTAAAATAATTTTTGTTCAATGAATTTTTGTTCTTGATTCGAGTGTAGATCAGAGAAAATTAATTTCACTAGTATTTTCTTTTGTTGATTAATGAAAGAATTAATTGTTTTCTTGGAAATTCAATTATTCTTTTCTTGGTTGAATCAATAACTCGAACAATTCAACAGCAGGAGCAGCTGTAATCGATACAGAGAGACAGAAAAGCAAAGTTAGTGGAGGTAATCAATGCACTGTTACAGAAATCAAAAGAAAGTGAAGGTTTTCGATGTTTAATCTTCTGGAAAAAGCAAGTATTAGTTGATTCAGCAAGACGGGTGCTTCTTCAAATTCATTACCGCGTGCTTGGTCAAATCAATAAGTGTCAGTACCAACAATTATGGCAGACAAAGACAGTGGAGGCAATTAATGTTCAACAAGTTTCAAGAATTAAATCTCATCAACATTCGAGAGACTTCTACATATATGTAAGACAGAGAAAGCATCAGAGGTAATCTTTTACATTTTCTCTGCTCTCAATTTTCTTGAAACAAATCTTTTCTACTCTGCTGAAATTCTTCAAATCTCTAAGTTGTTCCATCACTGATCCTGTCATTACAAAACTAGATCTCTGGTTCTCTACTATTAAGAGGATGAAATCCAATCTTGATAATTTTTAACCAGATATCTTGTTTGTAGTGAAACTGATGAACTCTATCTCTGAACTAAAGATCTATTATCTGAAACATCTTCATTCTTTCTCGATAATTTCATGATCGAAACATTTCTCTCTTCATCATTATCTACTGATTCAGAAATCATGGAAAATCCAACATCATCAACTATCTCTAAAATTCCATTGAGTCAACTCACAAGTTTTGTGAAACTCAATCTGACAGAAACAAACTATAACACCTGGAAAAATTTGATGTTACCAGTAATTCAAAAGTTCAAGATCCAAAAATTTCTTGATGGATCTCATACATGTCCTCCTCAATATTCGAGTCCAAGAAATCAACAAAATGGGATTGAAAATCCATTATACACATATTGGATAGATGAAGATTCTACTATAACTATGTGGATTCATTCGTCTATCTCAGAATCTGTATTCCCTTATTTCTCAAAATCAAAATCTTCTGTTGAACTTTGGAAAAACACAGAGGAACGACTTGGGAAAGTCTCATCAACGCACTCAATCCAGCTGAGAAATAAACTTCTCTCCATTAAACAAGGTAAAAAGTCTGTATCCTCACTAATTAGTGAAATTAAATCTTTAACTGATCAATTAGCTGCAGCTGGAGAAATAGTATCAGACAAGGAATTAGTGGTTATCACACTAAAAACATTGAATGAAGAATACGTACCTTTTGCAACTTCTATGAGACATAGAAATCCACCAGTATCTTGCATAGAACTACACATTAACCTCATCAGTGAGGAGTCTGTTATCCAGGAGAGACAACAGGATCAACAGGAAGAACTGTCTGCAAATGCATTCTATGCTACTGCTGGTAGAGGATATCCAAGAAACAATTATTCGAATACAAGAGGCTACTCAAGAAACTACAACCGTGGATAATACAGTAATTCAAGATACTCAAATCAGTTTTCTCACCAAGATCCAATTATGGCAGAGGACACTCATCAGGATACAGAGTTATCTGTCAATTGTGCAATCTACCTGGTCACACTGCTCCAGCATGTACTCAGAGATAAACATATACATATCAAGGTAGACAACTCCCACCAATCTTAAAGCAATGATGGCAACATCAAATAATTTCAATGAAGAGGAATGGATCGCTGACAGTGGAGCAAATCAGCATATTGCAACAAACAAAAAGTTTCTACAAAGCTCAACAAATTACAAGGGACCAGAATCTATTCATACAACAAATGGAACAGGTATGAAAATTACTCATCATGGTAATTCACATAAGACAGCTAATTCATACTTATTCGGTCTCAATAACATCTTGGTAGTGCCTGCAGTCTCACATAATCTTCTATCAGTTCATAAGTTTACCAGCGATAACAAGGTTTCGTTAACTCTTGATTCGAATGGTTTTACTGTAAAGGACCAGACATCTGGGAAGACACTTTTCCGCGGTCCGCATAGAGATGGTTTGTACCCAATTACCTTTGGAGGAACATCAACTTCATATGTAGCCTTATCTTCAACAATAAGTGACAATCTCTTACTACATCGCAAATTTGGTCACCCTTCATTTCAAACAATGCAGAGGATATGCAACTCACTACATATATGTAGTTCACTCTCAAAACCACTTCACTGTATTGATTGTAAGCTCTGTAGAGCCAAGAAACTACCATTTCAAATATCAAATTCTATAGTTGTCAAACCATTAGAACTACTGCACATTGATCTCTGGGGACCATGTCATGTATCTTCTAACTCTGGGTGCAGATATTATGCAAATTTTATAGATGACTACAGTAAGTTTTGTTGGCTGCTTTCTTTGAATAATAAATCTGAATTCAAAAGTGCATTTGTCTCTTTAGTAACTAAGCTGGAAAATTTGTTATCGACAAATGTGAGCATCATAAGGACAGACAATGGTGGCGAATTCATAAACAAATTCTTACTGGAATTTTGTACTATCAAGGGAATCTCACATCATTTCACCTGTCCTCATACTCCGGAACAGAATGGAGTTGCTGAGGTTAAACACAAGCATTTACTAGAAATAACAAGAACCTTCTTATGTCAATCTTCTATGCCTTCAAGTTATTGGTTGGATGCAATTCATACAACAAACTTCATCATCAATAGATTACCCACAAAGTCAATAAACTATATGTCTCCTTATGAATTGTTGTTTGAAAAACCACCTGATTATCAACATTTCAAAGTGTTTGGTTGCTCCTGTTTTCCTTGGATAAATCCATACACGACTAACAAATTGGAAACAAGAAGCAAACATTGCATCTTCATTGGATACATCTCGAATCAGAAAGGTTACAGATGTCTGGATCCAACAACTGGAATTGTGTATACTTCTCGCCATGTTTCTTTTGAAGAAAATACATTTCCATATTCAGTACTTGTGAAAAGTGAAAACCCTCAATTTGTATCAACCACTTCATCAACTGTTTCAGCTACTACACCCGACCATACAACAACTACTCAGAACAATCATCTCATGCATACAAGAGCAAAAACTGGGAACAGTAAACCAAAATTATACCATTCGACTAGATATCCACTAAAGGCTGCTTTCTTGAGTACTACTAGCAAAATTCCAACTTGTATACGCATGGCTCACAGGGAAAAGGTCTGGCAAGAAGCTACTGCTGATGAATTTCAAGCACTAAAAGACGCACGGACTTGGACTCTTGTTGACAACCCAGGCTTGAATAACATAGTGGGCTTCAAGTGGATTTTTCGTATTAAGTACAATCCAAATGGATCAATAGCAAGACATAAAGCCCGGTTAGTAGCTAAGGGTTATCATCAACAACCAGGCCTGGATTATGAAGAAACTTTCAGCCCAGTGGAAAAACCAACAACAATAAGAGTAATATTAGCATTGGCAGTTCAATACAATTGGAAAATTCATCCATTAGATGTATCCAATGCATTTCTTCATGGAGAACTCAGACAACAAGTCTATATGACACAACCACCAGGCTACATTGACAAAGAAAAGCCCAATGCAGTTTGTCTTCTCCATAAAGCAATTTATGGGCTCAAGCAAGCACCAAGGGCTTGGTATGAGAAGTTAATCACAAGTCTAACTAAGTTGAAATTTGTTCAATCTACAGCTGACTCAAGCCTCTTTGTTTCTCAAATGGACTCCATCATAACAGTGGCACTAATCTATGTGGATGATATAATGCTTATAGGAAATTCTGAAGCTCATTTAACAAGAATCATAAAGGCCTTACAAGAAACAGTTCCAATAAAAGACATGGGTGATCTGAATTACTTCTTGGGCCTGGAAGTGACAAGAACTAATAATTCAATACACATTGGCCAGGAGAAATATGTAACTGATTTGTTACTGAAGATGAAACTGGAAGGGTGTAAGCCAGCTCAAACACCAATGGCAGCTTCGCAACAACTCACTAAGACCTCAGGAGATCTACTGGACAATCCAACAGCGTATAGAGCATTAGTTGGAGCACTCCAATATGTAACATGGACAAGACCGGACGTTACCTTTGTCGTGAATCAAGTGTGTCAATTTATGCATGAACCAAGAACTAAACACATGGAGGCAGCCAAGAGGATTCTTCGTTACTTAAAGGGTACCATTACCTATAAAATGATCTTTACCAAAGGATCAATAACACTAACAGCGTTCTCGGATGCAGATTGGGTAGGATCAATAGATGATCGTAGATCAACGGGAGGATACAGATTCTATTTGGGATCAAATTTAGTCTCTTGGTCATCGAAAAAGCAAACTACTGTTGCCCGTTCAAGCACCGAAGCAGAATATAGGACTTTAGATCATACGGCTGCTGAAGTAGTTTGGGTTTGTTACTTGTTAAAAGATTTGCATGTTAAGCTAACAGGAACACTAAGAGTCAGCTGTGACAACATTTGTACAATTAGATTAGCTTCCAATTCGGTGATGCACTCACGTATGAAGCATCTACACATAGATTATCACTTTGTTCGGGAGTTGGTTCAAAATAAGGCACTAACAATCAACTATGTTCACACACTACAAAAATTAGCGGATATCTTTACAAAACCACTAGCTTCGACAAGGTTTATACCTCTAAGGAGCAAGCTCAAAATTGCAATGGCAACCATGATCTTTAGGGGGGATATTGAAGACACACCTCAAGATGATTAGGATTACCACTAGGACTGCCATGTCAGACAATCACATGGGTCACACATGGGATCACATGGATCAATTGTACATGTGTCATCTTGTTTGTATATAAAGTATAATCTGTTCAATTCTAATAATAGTGTGAAACACTTTCATTTTCCTCTCTTCCATTACATCCCATGCCAAATTTTTCAACCCAACTTTATAAAATCCGCACTCTCTATACTCTCCGATTGTCTTGGTGAGTTTATAAACAGCCAAACTGCCTACTTCTTCAGTTCTACCAACAGTCAAACCATGATCAACCCAAAGCTTATGCGCATCCCCGTCGATTCCAGCTCCAACAAAGATAAACTTCTCATTGCTAAGAAATTCAGCAAGTGATTCAGGAATGAAATCGCAACACGAAATTTGAAATATGAGACAGTGTTTAGACAAACACAATTGCAAAACAGCAACTTTGTTTCGTGTACTAGTATTATTATCTATGCTTCTTCGGCTCCATTCGATATCAAGACCCACAACAAGATTCTTCAACTTATTATGGAAATGGGTGTAGACTTCCGCAATCCATTGATCGACCACAGAAGTTGTGTGGGTTACAGTGGTACGAATTTTTTCCTTGTTGTAAACCACATTGTAGTTATCATGTGTAGAATAAGACTTATCAAGAAGGATGGATGATACATTATTATCAGTGCTTGTGCTTCCATGGGTACTACTATTGCTACTGATGTTATCACTCCAACTAGTCTTCTTCTTGGCAGCACCTAGAGACTAGCCAAATCATTCTGGACCTCCTTCTGAACTGAAGATCCAGCCATGGTTAAAGAAAATAAATTCTGAAGAATAAAGCAGAGAAGAAGAGAATTGAGAAAGTCTGAATAGACTTTGGTGTGTTAACTATATGCGCATATAACTTGATTCCCAAGTTAAGAGTTAGGGGGAAACGAAAATCTAGTAAAACTAGGAAACAAATTAGTTACAGCTAGCTAATAGAACCTTCTGGAATTTCATTAACTCCTAATTCAAACTGGATACTAAAAAGTAAAAACTACATACAACAAAGCATGTTTCTTAAAATTGGTTCCGGTTTTAAGTTCGGTTTAACTACGGTTTCGGACCTTCTTCGATCGGCATAGGCCAAAGGCCCAGCAAGAGAAATTAATCAAAACAGTACTAAACCTACCTGGTGTTTTTGGGTTGAGAAAAACTAATATGTGACTATTTATTTATGGCCATCCTTCTTTAATGACTATCGAACGTTTTTAGTGGTGAGTAAATACCCTATATACCTTTTAACCAATACAAAACTTAATTTAACCTCTTTAAATTCATTTTCATTCTATTCTATCGATTTATTCTTCTTATTATCTTCTTCTCTATCTATCTATCTATCGTTTGAGATCAAAATTTCCCTCGTTAATTTTTTTTGAAACCAATTAATCGTATCATTGTTAATCGTCGTACTAAATCATCGTTGATTCTTCGATATAAAGATGGCTCGATCGAAACAAACAAGTCGTCAATCTGATAATAGTAGCAATCAAAATTTTGGGATAAATTAAGATATAAAGAGATTGTTGAAGAAGAAAGTGAAAAACACGAAGAACAAGAAGATGATGATCTAGATTCGACCACTGATTCTGATAATCAGCCTCTCCAGCAGTGTGTAATGGCTCCAATGAGGTAAGGGTATACCATTATTTGGGTTTATTTTCCTTCAATTGAATGAAAATCATCAGTAGAACTTCTAGGGTTTTCAATGATTTGACATAATCGGTAGTTTCGTGTTTGTATTTATCCACCGATTATGGTCGTGTTCATTATTCCTCGAGAACATCGACCATAATCAGTAGATTTGAATAATAATTATCTACTCCGATTATTTTAGATGTTTAGGAATGTAGTAGAAGAAAAAATTCACACAAGCAGTAGATAAGTACTAACACTATTTACCGATTATAATGAAATGAAAGAATTTGGAGGCTACATTTTCATCGGTAGTAAAGGGTTTTAATTTATCTACAGCCTCAAAAACCATTTGATTTCTGGCCAAAAAAGAATTACAATCAGTAGTTAATACATGACATTACCTACCGATTTTATTTAATCAGAGGATTAGAGAAACTATGAACAATCGGTAGTTATTTTCCTATACTTTTTTACCGATTATTATGTGTAGAATCATTAACTTTCAGTCAATTTTTTTTACGAAAACTACTAACTTAACTTGATTGCTCTTTATTTTGATTACTAGAGAAAGGCGAGTTAAGTCCAAGATAAAGATGTTGTAGCACAACCTCGTCGTCCTAGGGGTCAAAAACTAACGGCTAGTGTGCGAAGAAAGAAGAGCGTTCTCGGAATCTCTATCAATGATGGAACTCAATCACAACCGAGTCAACCAAGTGGAAGTAGGACAACCAAGTGCTACTGAAGGAGAAGGATAAGATAAAGGGAAAGAGCGCAATAAGATAATCAAGAAGAAATGAGGACACTTTCCCATCACCTCTTTGATGTTCAAAGGTATTGAAGAAGGCGGGATCCCTGGTTTACCAAGTGATAGAGGGAAATTGTTATTTGGATATAAAGACCTGCGCCAAGGTCATATATTCCACCGAGGTAATAATTTGAATCTTTTGCTCACGCTATTTAACTTTTATTCGTCAAAGTCATGACGGTTGTTGTATTTATTTTGTAATCCTTTGTGTATAATAGAATCACACTCATGTGGTTCATCTACTCAAAGCTACAGTTGCACCAACTAAAATGCTTGATTGGGATTTAGATGGTGAATGTGATAGGTTCAAGCAAATTACGCGCAACTCGGGGTTATCTACTGCAACTGAAAATTCAATGGTAGAGCATAACAAGGTGGCGAAATCAGCCTTTGTGGAGAGATTTTATGGGGAAAACTGATACCTTCCATCTTCCATTTGGTGGGACGACGGTTACCCCTGACAATAATATGCAGATTATGAGTCTGAATGACCATGGTAAACCTGTCAGGGAAAATTACATCAAGCAATTAACTTGGCCTCGGCTTTATGATTACACTAACAAGTGTTTCGGTTGGGACCAAACGACTTCGGATGATGAGTTCAAGAGGTGTTTTCCTTACAAGACCAGGCAGTTCAACATGGTTGACTTAAAGAACAAATTCAGCGGCACCAATGCGAAAGAAGATAATGGAGAGTTGAGTCAGGACAAAGTTGAGGCAGCAGCCACGACATATCTTCTATATCTGTTGGGATGTATTATTTTCCCCAACAGTAGTGGCAACAGGGTCGACGCAAACCTCTTACAACGTTTGCATCTTATAAACAAAGTCTGTAACTACTCGTGGGGTACCGCTTTTCACGGGTACTTGATGGAGGAGTTGAGAAAGGTATCGAGGCAACTAACCAACCATATTGCCGGAAATGCGAACGTACTACATGTAATTTATTAACTTTTGTCGATGCTTTGATTTACATGTTTTGTTTTTATCTTTTAAGGATCATTGTTCTTATATTTATTTTGTTATTTATATATACATGGATCTATGACCACTTCCTAACATTGAATTTGGCCTTTGAAAATAAAAAATGAGAAAAGGTATACTGAGAGGAACAAAACGTATCTCTCAGAAGAACCATTTTATGATTAAAGAGTAGGAGTTGATTTCCGCGAGGGAGAAGCTAGACTCGATGAAGACCGCAGATGTATGCTTTAATACATACGCGAAAGACCGTGTTGAAAGCCATATTGCTTACAGGTCTGAGCTATGTTTGTACTTTGGACCGTTGTGGCACCTACATGATATATAATGTACAATGGATCAAGGGTGATACGATAACATGGTTTTGTACAAGACGAACCATTGCATGCTATACGTGGCCACTTTCGCATGGATAAAGACTTGTCCAAGTCTTCTAACGACTCACTCAAGGTTGGTCACTCTTATAAGCCATCGTTTCAGTAGTCAAACGACAGACATACATTTATGGTGAACGCTGGTATACATATGACCCGAGATGATAAAGTATCTTCGGGGTATATGGAGTGGTATCAGAACGTTCTCATCTTCGTGTGATCCGATAAGATAAAGGGAAGGGTAAAACTTCCGATTATACTTGTACCATCAAAGACAAACTATCCAGTTATGAAAGACTGGTACATATTATACTTTCTATTGATTTAAATATTATGGCTCAAGTCGATTTGAGTTTTTGGGAAAGAAGATGGCATCATGTATCAAGTCGGGAGTGCCTTTGTCAATTGAGAAGCAAAATGAGAACAAAGACCTAGTTGATAACATTGATAATGAAGCTTATGGCACTCATTTTAGGGGAAAATCTATGGATAATCCTAAGAGGTTGAAACGTGTCGCTACAAAAAGATCTCGTGGTTCAACAAGCATCGTTAATGAAGAGAATGTCCCTGATATCGAAGGTGGTGAGAGTGTTGGTGATGATGGTAGAAATGTTGATCGTGGTCGTGGTAAATGAGGCCAAGGATAGTTGTTGATGTGGAAATTTACATGCTTGTGGTACACATTGATGTGTTTCTTTCGGATTATGTTGTTTTGAATGCTTGTTTGGGACTTTAATTCTTATTTTATCTTTGGTTAATTAGACTTTGGTACCTGGGTTTTGACCAGATTTAGTGTTTTTACTTACATTTGTCCAACGTTAGAATTTAGTACCTGGAATCACTGTTCCGTTAACTGATGACGTGTCATTTTTTCCCGTCAATTAAATTTGAATTACTAAAAAAAATAAACTTTGCTAACAATGACAAACCAAGTCCCTAACGGTTACGATCTACGATTTATATTAGATCTTGTTCCATCTCAAAGATGAACGGTTAAGATCTACCTAACTCAAAGAGAAACCATACCCTAATCATCTGCTTCTCCGCCTCCATCTATCAGAAAGTACTACCAAATGGCCGCCCTCCTCATTCATTCTCCATCTCCTTCTGCCTCTCTCAATCAACAAAGTAAAGAAGCAGTGGAAGTGGAATAAGTAGATCATGCGATACTCAATCTTTTCCTTGGTACAACTGAATGTTTAGGGGGGTTTTAATTTTAGGGATTTTTTGTTACAGGGTTCTCTGGTAAGGTATTTCTCCATCTCTACAGCAAAAATGGTAAAACTGTTTCACTCAATCTTTTTTCGATATTTCTTTCATCATTATTTGGTTCATTTGCATGTTTAGGGGTTTTTATTTTTAGGCTTTTTTATTCCAGGGTTCACTGTGAAGGTCTTGTAATTCGGGGAATATCATGCCTGTGGAAGAGATGTAGAAGTCCGTAAGTACGGGGTGTGGCTTTTAGCCAAGAATGTGAGTATTAACCAAAGAGATGTTCAAATCAGTATTGCTTTACTGTTGCATTTTACAGAATCTTCAGGCATTTCTTGGGTACAGAATCTACAAACTAGACTGATGTATTTCTTTGGTTCTTCATGTGCAGGTTGATCAATACATTCATAGAATCTTGGCTGAGGCAGATGCCAACAACCCTGCAGACAGTAACAATGAGTTATTTGATGCTTCATATGAGGCTGGTAGAAAGCTTTATAGGAGGGGTGACTTTTTTGAATCTAAGCTTCCAAATCTTGATGTCTATCTTTTGAAGAAGGTAAACAAGAGGTACCTAAATTGTGCAACACGGGAAGCTACTACCTGAATTTCCATGAAAAATTGTGTATTTCTCAGGTTGGCATGTTTCCGGACATCTTAGAACGCAAAGTGATGCAACATTTTAAGAAAGGCGACCATGTGACCTAGAACAGGTACTCCTGCTGTTTTATGAACTAAACTTTTTGTACCTCATGGACAGATAACTGATACAATTTCATTTCCCTGAATTTTTTTATTCATCTTTGCTCTCAGCCTAAAATTTTAACACTCAAGCATCTCACCTCTGCTCTTTCTCGTTCTCATGGCTAAATGCAGGGATCTATCAAACCAGTTTTAGAGTATCTCTGGGCAGTTAAGGAAACATTTAGTTTAATACCTGGAGAAGTCACACGTTCATCTTCGATTAGAAATCCCTTAAACAATGGAAGGAGGAGCTGGAGCTTATCAGGAGCAGAATTTGATGGTTCACTGGATTTCTATCCACCAAAACATAGTTCTTTGGGTCTACATATGAGAGACCGAATCTAAGATATCTAAAATGATGAAATCAAATAGTTTGGATGTAAATATCTCATCTCATTTCATGTGATTAGGTTTCATATGTTTCTTAGTTTCATTTATGTTTGAGATCTATTGAATGAGTTCCTAATTTCTTTTAGTGTCTTCATTGCAGAGTGCCCCAACTCAATCACTTTTGAGTGTCATTCGTGGAATCTTAGACGAGTGCATTGAAAAGAAAAATGGGTAAATACCTCAAGTATGCCAGTGAGAAGATACTTTAATGTTTTAGTAAAGCATGCACTAGTTAATAAATTTTTCCCTTACATACAGATAAATCAACTTGTCTTTACATGACCATAATGGTACAGAACATGAGATATTGATTAGATGTGGTAATGAAGATGAATCAGGTTATAAATATCCAGTTTTATCTGTATGTATTGACAATAAGAAGGTAATACATGTGAAGAAATTACAATGGAATTTTTGAGGGAATCAGACTATCTTTTTTGATGGTTTATTAGTTGATTTAATGTGGGATATTCATGATTGGTTTTGTTGTATTTTGGTTTGAAGCTGATATCCATGTAAAGAATGCCCTCATAGACATGTATGCAAAGTGTGGCAATGTAACTACTGCTGAATATTTATGTATATGTGAGAATTTGCAGGTGATGGTGGTGAGAGTATGATATGTACAGGTGCTTTTGTTCCAACCAGCCAACAGTCATTTTTTTGAAATTCTAAAAATCCGATCGTTGGATCTGAAGAATCATAGCCGTAGGATGTATAAGAAGGCATGTGAGTTTTAAAACACTCACGTGTTAACGGTGTCGTTAACGGCGTTAAGTATTAATTAATTAATTATTTTTTTAAATCTAAACGAAAGTCAGTACTTTAACTTTGTCATCTAGGGTGAACAGTGATTTCAGGTACTAAAGTCTAACGTTGGACAAATGTAAGTAAAAACACTAAATCTGGTCAAAACCCAGGTACCAAAGTCTAATTAACCCTTTTATCTTTATGACTTATGAATGGTTATCTTTATGACTTCATGGATTATGAATGGCTTCATTTTATTTTTTATGGATCAATAATTTCTCTCTTATTTACTAGCGGAAGAATTGACTAGTTCTACAAACATTTTTCATTATAATTGTTAGATAAGTTGTATCATTTGCTACCCACTGAAAGTAATCGATAAATACTTTGGTTTTTATCTACCGGTTAAACCATTGAAAAAGATTTGGGTTTTATGGTGTTTTTTGGATTATAATCGGTATTTATTATTATCATTTTCTACCGTTTAAACCATTGAAATAGATTTGGGTTTTCTGGTGTTTTTTGGATTTTAATTGGTAGATAAGTTGTTTAATGATCTACCAGTTGTAACATTTAAACTTACTTTGGTTTTCTGTGGGTTTTTTGATTTTACTCGGTAGATAATGTGTTTTTTTATCTTACGATTAATCCATTGAGAAAGACTTTAGTTCTCCATGAATTTTTTAGAACAATCGGTAGATAGTATGTATCATTTACTACTGATTAAAGAAAATCGATAGATATTGTAAGCCCGTGACTACCGATTATACTTAACTTTTAAGGTTTTAAGCCATATTTTCTTTATTCTCCTGTTACACTTCGTCTTAGATATTTTTTCAAAAAAAAAAGACGTTAGGACTTTAATCTATATAAGTAGGGTATCTTAATTTTAATACATACACCACCACTATATTTTACTTATCTAATATCAAAATAATCATCTTCAAAATAATGGTTGACCTATACATTGTTAGTACTGCAGATTACACGGTAGAAGAAGATTTATCTCTATATAAGCGGTATGTGCAATTTTATCCGAGACGTGGATAAGAACGATTTTAAATGGTGTAATGAGTATGAGCTATTTATAGAGAATTCACGAATAATTCTTCATTGACACCGGTAACCCCTATAACCGTAATAAAAGTGATCTTTTCGTCGATGTAATTGCATAAGCAAAGAAGACGATCTATTCGTGAATTTAACTTATCTTATTAATCGATATCGATTGGAAGGTGAAATTAATGATGAAGTTATAGCGAGATATCTCGGGGAATAGAGACTATAGAAAGGATTAAATTATCGTTATGAAGCTCATTTCAACATCCTTAAGGTGATAGGCAGATTCAACCCGTTTAAGGTTCGTCCATGACCCTTAAGGTGAAGGGCATTCTACAAGACATAACAAGAATCATGGAATAAAGACAATGGATGTACAATCGGTAGGTATATTATGTTATTATCTACCGACTATAGTCTTTATAGTAAGTTTTTAAAAATACTAGCCGTTAAGTCTCTCTCTATGTAGGGGAAAATGGGTTTTTATGTTTGAGTAACAATTGTAATCAAAAGACATTGTTGTCATATATCTACTGATTATGCTTTACTTTTATGTCTATTGAAAGTTGAGGTAGTTGTACAACTATTTAAAATGAAAGTACAATCAACGACTAGTTTTTAAAATTATCTTATAAATACACATGTTTTCTCTTCCAAATACCACACACACCTAATTTCATACACTCTACAAATTTCATTTAATCATCTCCTATTTTTAATTTACTTCATACGTCTACGTACAAGCATGGAAAAATTTGACTCAGCTGAAGATTTGGCTATAACCAAAACATGGTATAACGAAACCTTACGTGAATATGTCATAGCCGGAAGGGTTGCACCCGAAACCTTTTGGGGGAGGGTGTACATCCAAATGTGCAAGATTGTGAAAATCCAAAGCAAAGATCCCTTGAACAAATTCACGATAGGTACCAACTTATCCGAATAGGGATAACTGATTATACATCTATACAAAACGGATCATTAACCCCACTCATTTAGGTTTTTCGATCCAACAATTTGTAAGTATCTTTTACATTTTGACCTTCCAATACTAACATAGTAAACTTGATGAATTATGTTATTTTTGTTCTATGCTTGTGTAGGAGGATCTCGCACTACTATCAGGAAAAAGGTGAAGAATTCACATTTGATGATAACTATGAATTTATTAAGTCCAAAGTATAATCGAAGGTTAATGTTGTGTTTTATCTATCGATTCTGGAAAATTTTCAAATATGTTATCGGAATTTGGTTGTAATCGGAAGTAATTGGTTATCTTTATCTACTGATTTTGGGAAATTTTCAAACATATTGTCAGAATTTGGTTGTAATCGGAAGTAAATTTTTATCTTTAATTACCGATTCTGGGAAAATTTTAAAAAATTTGTTAGAGTTTGGTTGTAATTGGAAGTTAATATTGGACTTTATCTACCGATTCTGGAAATTTTACTAATTTTTATCAGAAGCTAATATAATCGGTAGATAATATATTTGTATATCTACTGATTCTGGGGATTTTATGGAAATCTGTCAGAGGGTAGTATTATCGGTAAATAAGGCATATCTAGAGACTACCGATTGTACTTGCTTCATTTTACTAAGTCTTTTGGTGGAAATACAATTATAATCGGTGGATAATGTAAACCCATGACTACCAATTAGTGCACCAAAAATTCAAATTAAATTTATGTTATCACCAAAACACTATGTGAATAGACCCAACAACGACGATAACACAAAAACATTGCATTAACATTTGTTTATACCTTAAAAGTACAATGTTCAAAATATATGTGTAAAATAAAATGATCAACTAAACTACTCACCATCCTCGATCAATTCAATTGGGCCCTTGGGAAAGTTTGTTAAACGATCCCGACGCTCCATGTTGGACTCGTATTGCTTCACCAAATCCTTGCAATATTTAGTTGGGAAGTATTCCGACCACCTACTCAGTGGAGGTAATGGAGAATTTTTCGTTAACCTTAAACTGATAAAATGATTGATATTCACCCATGCAATAACGATTCTTCTATCCTTGACCGACTCATCACAAACTGTCCTTGTGTGTGTAAACGTAACACTCACTTATAAGGAAGGAGGACACAAATAATGTACCACGCAGTTCAAAACATCCGCTAGAAGATACCTATATTTCGGCTTTACCATCCAATACTTGGGCCCGATTTTCTTCAATCTCTTTAAGCATTTTACATGAGTTTATAACTCTTTGAACTCTTGTTATTTAGTATGTCTATCTCCTTCTCTCATTATTTCAATATAGAATACCTTATCCTTCAATAGATGGGCGGCCATCTTATTTCTGCAATTAGCTTTGATGTTGCATTGGATGTGCGACGTACAAAGGAAATTCTGGGCTTTCGGTAAAACTACGGATATGGCATTCATTAAGGCTTGATTATTATCTGTTACAATAACCCTTGGACTTTGGTCGCCTTGATAAATCGACCTTAATGTTTAAAACATCTAAATGAAACCCACATCGTTCTCGTGATCCATTAAACCCCACGTCACGGTAAATGTATGTTTGTTTAAAGTGTGGAAAGCAATGTTCAACAACGCATGTTGTACTTGTTTTTCTTATAAGTAGCATCTATCAACAAGATTTTATGGAAGCATTAAGCCAATTGGGTCATCAACGGATGCTCCAAGAATATACGAACCACTTTGCCATCCCTTTCTTCAGTTTTCAACGTGTTCTGTTGCTCGGATAACCATTCATATTTTTGCATAACTTATCTGCCTTCCCATTGCGTTATTTTGATTGTAGCTAGGACCGAGGTGATTGTACACAAAGACAAGTCTTCAGGGTCGTTTGCCTTTATCTTACTTAGGATCTCACTCGCTTTACTTAACTTCATATACTTTATCGTATCCATTTGATGTGGTTTCAACTTAGCAACCATTACGTTCCCAATAAGACTTTTAGGATCCTCGTGGTTATGGCGACTATCAGCAACTCTAAGCATTTTCCACAATTTACTGTTGTTTTTAGGGTAAATTAGTAAAAGAGAGACTAATCCTAGTCACAACAAGGACTACACCTTTCCTTGTTGGGTAAGAGAGAGAAGATCTTTTCTTGGTACTATCCTTTCTCCTTTTATAGACTTTCCTCTTTTTACTTATCCTGACATATGTCCTTTAAACCTTCTAATATTATTAAAGCGACATCTTCTCGGTTTTACCCTTAATTTATCCTTTTATTCCCCATATATCCATATATCTTCATGGATATTTTCCTAAGGCCTTGGGCTTAGTCCCCAAGTTCCTATATATCCACGGGCCTAAGGCCTTTTAGTAGAGATAACTCCCTTTATCCATAAGTGGTCATTTTTCAGGTATCAACATCAATCCCCTGATTATTAGGCTAACCGTGCAGCATCCCAATAGTCAATTCATACGTCAACGAAGCAGTTTCTTCTGGTTAACTCCTTCATGCATTTTCTCCAGCCCTTGCGACGGTTGAGTTCCTAATTAAACACCCTACACTGAGCTCAATGGTCAAAAGTTCCGCCATATATATATATATATATATATATATATATATATATATATATATATATATATATATATTCCCAAAACTCCTCTTTTACAGCATCACCCTTTTACTGTGCGCATCCTATATCCTTGTCATTTCTTTATGTTAGACAACCCGTCTAAACACTCCTCTTCGGATGAAGAAGAGGTAGAGAAAATAGAGAATAAAGGCAAAAAGTTAGAGGTACAGGTCGATTCTAGCAGTCATTCTAATGACAGGAGTCTTACTCTGCCTATTGATGGAATCTCTTACTCTATGCAAGAAATTCTTGGTAGCTAAGATTTACGAAGAACCATGAGGCCCGGGGTTTTTAGTGATGGTTCGCGGATAACTCCTACTGACGATCATCTCGACTCTCGCCTGGTTAACCCGAATTTGATGTCTCTCTTTTCCTCTCCCAAATAGCTTATACATCCCGAGGAAGGCGACCTCCCTCTCCATGATTTTAACAAGATCCCGCGTATGGCTATCGAACGTGGGGATTATCACCTTCCAACTATAGACTCGTGTTCTTCGGCGGAAATTTCTCCTCTCTGGGAGTCTTGGGGTTGTATATATCCGTTCCAATCCTAGTCATTTGTTTACACTCCAATCCTTGGGGGTTGACGACGCAATAGAAGCATCCATTTTTCGTGTGGTTGCCAAGTGTAAAAACGATATGGTGTGACTTTATTCGCGTTGGATATGTCAGGTCCGTACTTTCTTCTTTTCTTAGGGTGAAGCGGATCCCGTTTTGGAAGACGACGTTGTTTGAATGGGATTACCAACTCACGAGTCTTATCTCTATCATGAGACGACCATCTATCAGCCTATGGATGACTCAGAAAGGCTCCATGCTCCTATCTGATTAGTTGCAAAGGTAAGTCTCGAGAGGCTGTGATGGAGAAGAAGAGTAAATCTTCTGTAGAGGACTCTCGTCCGGTGGAGAAAAGCGTGGTTGGGGCAGGAAAGTCGGCCAAAGGGAGATCCTGATGACCGTGACTTCAAAAGTCCATGGGAAAGCTTTGATAATCAGTAGCAAAAGTGCGCCAATTCTCTCTGAGAGGGATGTTGTTCTGACAAATAAATCGGCTAAGGGAAAGTCCATGGTCACCCCGGTTTCGGCAAAGCAAGAGAAAGCTTCGAAAGTTAACGATAGAGGTCTTCCATCCGGCGAGAAGATGATGGCTAGTTCCATAAAAGCTCATGCTACTTCGTTGTCCGGTCGAATCATTCAAAAGAGAGTTCCTGCCAATCGTGATATCAAGATGAACGCGTGTATCTCTTTTCCTTTATGGGTGAGGTATTGGGCTCTGACTCATTCTAGCGGCAAAGTTGGTTCTCTTGCTCGGGAGGGGGAGAGCCCCCGTGCCGAATTAGCAGCCTTTCTCCTTTATTGGCTTTGTCAAGATATTTTTGAACATAGCCCCCGTGATACCATTAAGAATGAGCTCGTGCCAATGGTCGTGTTGATATCGTGAGGCATCTCTTTTCCGTTGGCGCCCATGTTCTTGGGTGGCTTATATCCTCAGCTAGATCTTCTTTGTGAAGATATCCGCTTGGTAAATGCTCGTCACGATATTGAAAAAAAAATCGCCGTGAATTTTCTTCAAGCCTGGGCATGGGAACATTTCCCCAAGTATGCTTCGCCGATTAACGCTTTGGCCACTCATCGTGAGGAGAAAGTTATGGGGAAAGATGGTATGGTTGAAACGGTCTCTACTACCTACCATAATCTACGTACGGCCCTTTGGCGCAGGAAAGGAAGATCTACTAAGGATTCGCTTGTTCTGTATATGGATGTATCCAACAAGTTCGAACCTTTTCCTTATCATGATGGTCGCTCTGGTTCCCTTCATTATGATTTTTCTATGGAGATTGAAGATGTATCCTTAGATTCTTCTCAAGTTTTGGCGATTGACGATTTTGATTCTGTTATGGCCGTGTTACCTGGTTACCTTCCGTCTTTTACCTTGGCAATTTCATAGCGATGTCTTACAACTCCGATCATGTGGCACGGCAGCTAGGTTTTGACAAAGGGGTCCCCTATCCATTCTCACGTTCGTCCGCCACTAAATATTTCAATGTTAGGATCATCTTCAATCGCTTTCAAAGGAGAGACGTGTTGTCCGATCGGTCAATCGATTTTTCTTTTCTGCAACCATCACCAACGCGTGCTCTCTTTGTCTCTCCCAACTGGTATTCGTTTCATACAGAAATCCGCAGGCAGGCTTTAAACTTCCTTTTATGGCTTCTGGTACACCCACATATGTTATCCTCGGACGATCTTAAGTTGATGCATGCGTCAGGACATATCAAATTAGATGCATTCGTGGAAGAAGAGCAAGGCCTTTGGCCCAGTTCGAAAGGAAGGTCCCTGACCCTTATGATTATCGGTTGGACTCCTCCAGTCAATGATGATCTGTTGAGGAAGGAGTCTAAAAGGGGATTGATGCATCCGCCTCCGTCGAGGAAGAAGCCGTCCAAAATTCAAATCCCTAATCCGTCTTTGGGCTCTTCTGGGCGAGTGTGTCTTGTGTTTAGATTTTCTTTTCTTTACCTCTTCTCTTTCCCTCCTTTTTTTTTATGAACATTGGTTCTGCGTTGTACAGGTAATGATGTCTCTACCGTGTCTCCTTTTCAGGATAAGACCGAGGTTGTCATAAGTCCATTTTTTTCCTCTTTTACGGAGCACATCCGTAACTTGGGTGTTGACTTGACCGTAATGGTGTGGCCATCTCTCCTCGTGTAAATATCATATCTTTTGATCCTCTATTCGCCACTACTTCTTGGTATAGGGATCAACCTTGTGAAACGCCTGCCAGTTTTCTTAGTTCCAGTCATGGTGGCTCTTCTCATTCCCCAGTTGGTACATATCAAGACCATGTGCCTTCTGACGAAGATTCTTCTTCTTTTGGTGATTTTTGCTTTCTACGTGTCACCTTCTTTATTTCGTGTTTGTCCTTTTTAGTTTTGGTTTTTTATCTTATTTGTACTTCCGTCATGTTGCCTTTTTGTGTGTCTATGTTTCTTATATATTTTTTTAGGTTCTGCTAGCGAATCTGACTCTTCTTCGGGTTTCTCTTCCCCTCTTTCAAATCCTCTCAATCTTTCTCCTGCTCGGGCACCTTTTTCTGATCCGTCACTTTCTGAGGTTAGTTCCATTTTTTTTACGAAAGATTATTCTTCTCTTCCTTTTTTTTTATGAGAAATTATTCCCCCCCCCCCCCCCTTTCTTTTTAGAATATGAAGAAACGCGGCAATAATTCTAGTTTCAAAAAGTATGCTTCAAGCGTCACCAGTCAAAGCGCATGTGATATATTAAAGGTAACTTTGTTCCAGATACACCCGCGGGGGTAGACGACGCTGGTTTGTTAGCCGAACCAGAAGATCCTAAGTTTTGCTTTTCTATTATCGTGACTGCTGATGAAGCTGGAGAGGATAAGTCTTATAGATTGGTTCATGGCTTATGAGTTCCTTCCGATCCTAGCTATTACTTACATACAAATACTAGACCGGAGCGACCATTTAGTGAAGACAAATATTATCAAAAGTACGAAGACTTTAGTTTTCATGAACAAGGGTCTACTCGAAGCTGCCGAGGGGCTTTCTCGTGTTGGTGATGTTCCTCCTAGTGCCGACAAGCTGAAGGAGTGGGAAACTTCGATTCTTACGGCCGTGGATCTTCAATTTCCTTTCACGTGGCTGGGGTAACTGTTGAACACGGTCAAGGGTAGACATGATCCGTTCAAGAATCTCTTGGTAGAAATTACTAAGCTTGAGCAGCGCAATGAGACCTTGGCACGGTCGGCAGCGGAGAAGAAGACCGCTCTGAACAAACCTTCTCTTGGTTGTTTCTAGTGCCACTGAAGAGGCTAAACAAGCTAATACCGCAGTGGATCAGGCGCGCGGGGAGCTTGCGAAGAAGAAATAAGATTTGGCCGCTCTTGAGGGAGACGTTTGATTTCTTATTGCTAGAAGCATTTGTTGTGGTTTTCTGTGATTTGACTGGTTCTCTTTTGTTTTCCCTTCCCTTGGATGATGATGATTCTCTTTCTTTCTCCCCTTCTTCTCTGATTTTTTTTTTAGATTTGATGATGGTGTGTCTGTTATTTTAATGGTTATTAAGAATTTGTGTTATTTATTATGGTTGTATTTATGCGTTTATTTGTATTTATTACGTTTGCGTTTACTTTACTAATGGTGTTTATAAATGGGGCTTGTACCCTCTCATTCAGTATCGTTTTCCTATTTGATGTCTTATCCAGCAGTTGCTTCTCTCATTCGAAGTTTGGAACAGAGGATGGCGGGTCTGTTAGAAGCCCGTATCGATGCAGAGACGCGGTGGGAAGAAACGCGTGTTGGCCCGTAATATTGTTCATGATCGATGGTATCATGCTTAACATGATCTATCATGTGTTTTCGATTCGTGAACTCGTTGTCGCTGCTCTTGAGGTTCCTTATTATGTGTATGGCTTGGAAGATGATGAACTGAACATTGCCGAACGAGCCCTCGTGGAGGCTACTGAGACGCGTTGGAGAGTTGACCAAGATACTATCATACCAACAAGTTGTTTCGAGCTCTTCGTGTTATGGGTCTTTAGTTAATTCCCCTTTTTTTGTAATTATTAAATGCTGGGATAACTACTTTCAGACATGTCCTATATGCTCTCTTTTTATTATTATTAACTGTTCCTTTTGTTTTATGATGTTTGGTCGTTGGACATGTTTCCACTTGTTCGGCTTCTCACTACACCATTTTTGGGGTTTAGCAACGGCCCTATGCAGTTGCAAACATGACTTGCAACGCAGGCATCGGCTGCGAAATATGGTGTTGCATTTTTTTCGTAACGAAACGCAACGTTTTTGGTTCAGCCAAGTGTTGCAAAATTTTAGTTGTAACGTCTCGAAATTAAAAAATCGCAACAGCCTCCATCTGTGCTAAATTTGGAACCGGTTATAACTAGAACAAATACTCTTACCGGACCGTATTTTATTATTCTGGTTCAAAAATTAGCAACTGCTTATAGCCGTTGCTAAATTTTTGCAACTAAGGAAAAGTCAAGTCAAAGTTCTGTTGACCTAGTCTAGTGGAGTTCTCTGCAATATTTCAGGCCATTTTCAGGCTAACATACTGAACATTTAAACATTACTCACTAAGAGAGACGTTCATTGTGTATTAACTTGGAATTGAACAAATTACAGGACTATATATGGGTTTTGAGTTCGACTTGTACAACATAATTAAGGGTGCAAGTTCAATTCTCATAGATTATGACATTATGTTCTTGACAACTTTCATAATTTCGAACTTAAACGCAGTGTCTACTTTACTCACTTGTTGTCAGTTGCACATGATCACACTTCACCGTCCAAAACATAATTCAGCAATCTAAGCATCACTCCCCACACTTAGGTCGCCAAGCTTTAAATTCCTTGTACACTTCCAAGTACCTGAAACACAGAGCTGTTCTGCTTGAATTATGCATTGAAGACAACTGAAAGTTAGTCATCCTGTATACATCATGTGCATTGAAGAAAACTGAAAGTTAGTCATACTTGATACGCTTCCAAGTATGCTCCTTTCTAGCAGTTTTTTCTACAAGGTTTGCAAAATTAGAGATCAAAATCCTAAATAAAATCCAAGAAAAAAAAACTTATTAAGTTCATTGAATGACACCGTAATACACAGTTACTTTATATTTGCATGTTCATTTACTTTATTGTGTCATATATCATGGTCACAGATCAGAATTTTCAAAAGTCTTTCTTGGATATCATTAGTAAGACTATTTTATGATACGAGGTTAAAAAATATGAATGATGCCAATAGAAACGAAATAAAATAATCACTTGCACAGGGGAAAGCCTCAGTGCCATTTTTTGCTGTTAGGAACTGAACTACATCATTCTTAGATCTTTGAAGCCATTAAGGCTGGTTAACTTTTAGTTGATTACTTGTTATAAGGAACGAGTGAACAACCAAACTACATCATATGAGTTAACATAGTATATCTGTAGAAGAAAAAATTTGACCAACAACAGAATACATACTCTCTACATACTTGATTCCAGCGGTGACAGTAGATGTACAGATCCAGGTAATCCTTAGGCCATTGTAGGTTGAGTAGCATCAACCAAGAAACTTTCAATGTACTTTGTAAGTTGAGACCTGAATGGTTAAGGGGGAAAATAATAAAGATTTAATACTCTTTATTAAGTCAGAGAACTAAACCAAAGCTCCCATTAGATTAATTATGCATTCTACTTGCATCATCGATGATTTATCAGACAAGGATATCAGACAATATTTACCGAAACTAAACAACTTTTCCATATGATGCTCATCTTAGTCATATACGTATATATATATACTACTCAACACAAATGACAGTAAGAAATCATGATTCTATAGATTTTGCCTGAACAAAAACAAGACTTAAAATATTTCGCTTGCAGAGATGAGAAAATAAGAAAGCTTATCATCTTACACCTAAATTAGGAATCAAAACAAGTTATACTCAGATTCTACACGGATGACAAGTCACACATCACTAAGAATGCTCCAATAACCAGTGTCAGAAGGGATTATGCTATTACCATGCAGTACCAATTTTGATCAAATTCACAGCTCCCACATTTGTACCAGTGTAATAACTCCATTTCAGCAATCTACCTGGAAGATTAACCTGATCTGCTAGTACCTAGTAACATAGATACAAGATATACTATCAAATCAAATTTCTAAAAGATAACTACTAAAACTACAAACATTAGAAATTTATGCAACAGCAGTAAGTAGGTATTTTGAATGTCGAAGCCTTAGGACCACATCTCTCACCTCTGTTTAACCACCGCCTCCTCCACCACCACCAGTATTACTCCACGGACCACCACCACCTCCTCCAGAATTCGCAGTACCACATTTATTATACTCAGTTCTTCTAGCGAAGATCAGATTCCCACAACTTGAACACAAAACACCGAATTCTGAAGACCAATTCAACTTCTAATTCACAAAAAGCAATACATAATATATAAAAAAAAATTACACAGAATTTTCCTCCACCTTGGTATCCACCACCAAGACCCCCTCCCCGATCTCCTCCACCTTGGTATCCACCACCACCACCTGCCAGAAAATCCAAGAACAATAAAACCTTAAAATTCAAAACAATTCATGAATCAAAGGAAGATTTCATCGAGGAATCAATAACCAGATCAATAAAGAATATTACAAAGCTCGACTCTGCAAATTCCCACCTCCACCTCCTCCACCACCACCAGTTTCTTCTCTCCTACCCCCAATCAAACGCCAAACCCCCAACAAAACTACCATAAGAATAACATAAGGAAGAAGATATAGATGTCAGTTGTTCCATACTGCATCGATATAAGATCCCAAATTTCGAATTAGGTCGAAACGCAAGGGATTTATTTTTTGCAAACCCTAACTTTTCTGTAGAAAATCAAGCACGAGAAAGATTGAAGAGAAAACAGTGGTGGGTTTTCAAGAGAAAGATAGAAGAACAATATAAACAGGAGAAAGATTTCTCTCAAAGGTTTAATGGTGGTGGGTTTTCAAGAGAAAGATTGAAGTGAAAATTGGTTTTCAGAGAAAGATTGAAGAGAAAATGGTTTGTGTTGATATTTTACTCTCAAGCTTGGTGGTGGTATTTTGGTGATAGCAGTAGTGAGACTGGTTTTTTTTTTCTTGAAGCAGAGAGTGAAATGGAGTGAAGGCGAGGAAGAAGAAAGAGAGACATTCGATAGGCATGTTATCTCCTTTGGGATAAATGATTTAGGGTTGAGGTCAGATATTTGATCCAACCGTTTATTTGTTTTAGAGCAAATCCTAACCATAGAAGGTAGGTTACCATCCACACAAACTCGCCGAACATGTGCAATTAACTAAAACTTAGGTGTTACCTTGCACACGGTTGGGCAGCACGTGTGGTATCATCAGTCATTGCGAATTGTAACATGGCTCAAAATTTCGTAACAGCTCATTGCAGTTACAAATATCACAACTGCATAAAGTCGTTGCTATTTTTTGAGTCATTGCTAATTTTTGTTACTAATATGCAAAAATGGTGTAGTGTCTTTCTGTGTATCTGTTAATGTGATATTAAATGCTTTTGATTGGGCTTTTTTTCTTTGTTTATATATTTGTCTTTCCTCATTTAGGAGGTTATGCTTAGATTTTACTTGTTTTTTGTGATTTCCCCCTTCCCCCTTTTCTTTTTATGGCGCGTGATCATTTAATGTCTGAAGTTGCTCGCCTTACTCAGATATCTAGTGCGTTGAATGTTGTGTTTGATCATTTCGATAATGAGAATGACCTCTCAAATTTTTGTTTTGTTGATGTTGATCGTCTTTCACAAGAGGCGCGGCGAGAGGGTTTGTTGCTTCCCCCTCTATTTTTTGAGCACCTTTGTTATCATCGGGAATGCCGCGGTTGCTATTTATTTCCAATGACTCGACGTGAATAGAGCGGTTCAAGTAGTGGAAGTTTCTTTAAAATCGATTCAGACAGCACTTCAAATCTTGACCTGATTTTTTTTAATGTAAAAGAGACGTGTGTGGTGCCCTCTATTTATGTTATCTTGCTTTTATATTTCCTTCTTTTTTTGTATGTTGTGGATCGTGATAATATAGTCAATGTTCAAGTCCGATTATTTTATCGTATCCGGTTTAAAATGTAACTTTCTCTAGGACGATGCGGATGGGTATACCCGCCTTATAAAGGTACTTACGATTACAATTATCCATGACTATTCGTGTCGGAGCGTTGAATTTCTAGGTTGACCCTTATCCATGGCTATTTGGGAGCTTTGTCAGTATTTGAATAGAAACTGGGGTACATGATCCTGCTTCGCTCATATGTCATTTTATTCATTTTTGTACTTGTTATGGCCTCGTTTAAATGTTCTTAGCATATGCATTATTCTTGGTGGTATTATTTGAGGCATTTTTTTCCGCTTTCATCCTAATAGGCAATCTGTCTTTGCCTATTTGGCCAGGAAGGGACATTCTGCCATTTGACCTTGGATGTGTCTCTTTGATCGAGCAGGGGCCCGCTTTTTCCTCTGTCGCTTTTGTGATCGGCGATGTTTATTTTTGTCTGGTCGAGCAGGGGTGATTTGCCCTATGTCGCTCTTGTGACCATAAAATTTGCTTATTTGGTCGAGTAGGGGCGCTTCGCCCTCTGTCGCTCTTGTGACTGCCGATGTTTGTTTCATTTGCATGGAGCAGGGGCGTTTTGCCCTCTACAGCTCTTGTGACTATCGATGTTTGTTTTTTTTGGGTCGAACAGGAACGCTTTTTCCCTCTACCGCTCTTGTGACCATAAAATTTGCTTATTTGGTCGAGCAGGGGCGTTTTTCCCTCTGTCGCTCTTGTGATTGTCGATGCTTTTTCGTTTGGATCGAGCAAGGGCCCTTTTCCCTATACCGCTTGTGTGACCGTAAATTTTATTTGGTCGGATCAGGGGGCGCTTTTCCCGCTGATATTTTCACGGCCGATGGTGCTTATTAGTCTGGCCGAACAGGGGCGCTTTTGCCCTCTGCCACTGTGACCGTTGGGTGTGGAGTGTTGGCTTGGTCGGATAGGGGCGGTTTTCCCTCTACTGCTCTTGTGATCATTAGTGTTTGTTTGGGTCGAGCAGGGGCGCTTTGCCCTCTACCACTCTTGTAAACACTTTAACTGTTTCGGGCGGGAGAATTTGCTCTCCGTCGCTCTTATGATTATTGTACTTAGTTATTATTATTTTTTTACCAGAAAGTAAACAAAAGGGTCCGCTTTAATAAAACTGTCGTCTTACATATCATCGTCTACGCATGGATAGGGGTCTTGATCTTGGATCCATCTATACGCTTTAGGTGATAATATCCACTCTCCGCGGCTTTCCTAATGATGTATGGACCTTCCTAATTAGCTGTAAATTTTCCAGCGCTTGCATCCTGTTGTACGTATGGTGCGATCTTGAATACTAATTCGTCCACTTTAAAAATCCTTTCTCGGATTCCTTGGTTGTAGCATTTAGCGACACGCCTCCTATACGCCTCGGTGAAGCGTTCTGCTCGGTTTCTTCTTTCTTCTATTGTGTTCAAATGGGAAAAGTGGTCGATCTCATCTGGCGTGGTATGACTTGCCATGGTAACTCTTATAGATGGAATGACAATCTCAGCTGGTAAAATAACATCTTCTCCGTAGACTAGGGAATAAGGAGATGCTCCTGTTGAACTATGCTTGGATATGCAGTATGCCCATAATGCTAGTGGTAGTTGCGCATGCCATCCCCTATAGTGGTCATGCACGGTCCTACTGAGAATCCTTAAAAGATTCTTATTGGTAGCCTCTGCTTGACCATTTCCTTGAGGGTAGTACGGGGTAGACGTGTGTAGTCGGGTATTGTGGAGCTCCAAACCTTCATATTATGTGCTCCTTGATAAATACAGCGATAGTCTCTCCAGCGTAATCCTTCAGAGGGATTGCCTCTACCCATTTCGAACTTTACTTAGTCGCCATAATAATATACTTGTGCCGCTTCGAAGAATTTAGATATGTTGGTCCGATTAAGTCCAGACCCCAGCTGTGAAACGGTCAAGGTGTGACGATACAGTGTAACTGAGTGTGAGGTGCATGGATTAATGTCCCGTGTGTTTGAAAACTTATGCACTTCCTTGCATGCATCGTTGTGTCACTCTCCATGGTTGGACAGTAGAACCCACCCTCGTATATCTATAAGAATAGCTTGCGCATTCCTTGATGTTCCGCGTCGTGAGACTTGGTCATTATATTTTACTGTTTCTTATTTAGATAAGCATCTCATGATCGTGTTGCCATAACTTCTCTTGTACAGGATCCATTCGTTCATGAATTTTTTTTTTGACTTCTTCTATATTTTGAGTGCCACTTGCCTGCATTTGGGGAGTTTACCATGTTGGATGTAATCGATATACGAATGCCTCCAGACGTCCTCTTCTACCATGCACGCTTCTGCTGGCTGAGGTGGCGCTTGACAATCCCTACAACTGTCTTGAATAGTTGTTGCTTGACCCGCCATGCTTGGCCAATTACTCCTAGTCTTTGCAGAGGTCGGTACAAGTGGATTTTACCTGTCTATCCATATGACTCCTCGTGTATCCTCTGTATTATTTCATCTGCCTCTTTTTTACTTAGAAAATGTGCCAGTGACCCTCCGGGTGCTCGCTGATAAAGAACTCCTCAAACGGTTAGGAACTGCTTTAACACTTTTATTGGAATGACCCATTCTCCATCGGTATTTTCCAAGTCCGCCAGGTATATCTTTTGCCAATCATCCGTGTCCTCGAAGGCTCTATCTTCCCTTTATGTACTTGGCAGGTCTCTCTATATTGTTACGGTTCCTTCTTTTTCATTGTTTAGATGAATTTTCTCTGCGAGTGTGGCTAGGGCATCTGTGTGTCTATTCGATTTCCTCCTGGTGCGTTCGATTGAAGTCGGTCCGACTTTCGTTATCAAGTTTTGTGCCTCAGCCGGATACGGTGCTAGATGTGATTCCTTCACTTAAAACTCGTTATTGACTTAACTAGCGACCAGCTTGGAGTCTCCCCTAACCTCTAGATTCCCGAGGTCAAGTTCCCCGGCCATATTTAGCCCTAGTATCAGCGCTTCGTTTCTGCGTCATTGTTGTTACAATGAAAATCCAGCCTGAAAGTGAAATATAGGAATTCTCCCGTCGGAGTTTCAAACATAATGTCGGCAACTCCGAACTTCCTCATACGAGGATTCTTCAAAGGACCTGACCCACATTTTTTCTCCCTCTGCTTCTGCTACTTCTCCTAGTAGGTCGTCATGGGTAACTGTATTATCTTCTCCCGAGAAGGCCGCCAAGAGATCCGTGATTGCTTACCTGTGGACCCTCGAGGCTTCCGATACCTTAGTTTGAACTCAGACAGTTGGAGGATCCACCTTGTTGTCCTCCCTGTTAGGACTGGCTTCGTAGCCAAGTATGCAATGGGATTATTTATTGCGACGACAATGATTTCGTGTACTAACAGGTACGACATTAGTTTTTGAGCCGTGTATATCAGAGCTAAGTATGCTTGTTCGACCTTTGGGTAACGTAACTCAATGTCTTTCAGGATCCGGCTAACGTAATATATGGGGGAAAGGTTATCGTTCCCTCTGTCTTGTGCTAGGACTGCGCCTACTACTAAGTTGGTGAAGTCGGTATAAAGGTAAAGGGGTTCTCCTTGCATCGGGGTCAAAGTATTTGCGGACTGATCAAACATCGCTGGAGTTTGCAAAAGGCGTCGCGTTGAGCCTCTCCCCATTTGAAATTGACATTCTTTCTTAACATCGCGAGAGACGTGGTCAGGAGCTGGGCGAGCCCCGGGATGAAGCGTCTTACGTAAGATATCCTTATGATGAAGGTTTGCAGCTCTTTTATGTCTTTAGGAGGCGTCATGGTGGTTATGGATTTTACCTAAGAGGGTCGACCAGTATCCCTTCATTTGTTACCATGAAGCCTAGGAATTTTTCTGAAGTCACACCAAATGCACATTTAAGCGGGTTCATCTTCAGCTTGAATTTGCAGCATCGCTCAAACGCATGTCTCAAGTGCGTGGTATGATCTTCCCTTGCTTTTGATTTTTATTACGATGTCATCTATGTATACTTAAATGATTTGATGTAAGAGACCGTGGAAAATCAGTATCATTGCCCTTTGGTAAATGGCTCCCGCGTTTTTCAATCCAAAAGACATAACGACGTAGTAGAAGTTGTCATATGGTGTTTGGAACGCCATCTTAAACGCGTCTTCTACCACCATACTGATTTGGTTGTACCCGCTAAAACCATCCATGAGCGAGAACATCTTGTGGACGCGTGTATCGTCCACCAAGGCATCTATGTGAGGTCTCGGTAATCCACACAACATCTAATCTTTTCATTCTTTTTCGTAACTGGTACTACGTTAGCCAACCATGTGGAGTGTTGTATAGGTTTTATGTTCTTCCAACAGTCGCTCCACGTCCTCCTTAATTGCTAGGGTCGTCTCTTGTGGAAAGTCGCGACTTCTTTGTTTGACTGGTCGGAACTCGGGTTACACTCCTAGGTTGTGAACCACCAAACTGCTATCTAGGACCAGAATTTCATCATACTTGAACGCGAACTTATCTTTTTACTCAATCAGTAACTCAACCATTGCTTTCATCTCTAGTTCGCTCATATTCTTACTAATTTTTATGAGACGATGGTCTGCTTCCGTCCCTATATTTACTTCCTCCATCCCATCTGCAGTCACACTTTCTATGACACGCCATTCTATTGTCTCCTTTATGTCTTCTTCAGCTTGGTCTATGAATGACTCAGCTTCTCCAGTTATTACTGATGGTGAATCCACCATTTTTACATCGATTATGGTCAGGGCGCACTCATAATCTGATTCGGGATCCCCCTTGGTTAATTGTTATAACTGATATACATGTCCCCCTTCCGGCTGTGAGAAACATCGGAACTGGGAATTCCCTTGTAACTTTTGTTTATTTGAAGGAAAGCTGATTGTCATCCGAGACGGGTTGAATATTGATTTGACGGCCTTTTCCTAAGGAGACGATTCGTCTTCCCATTTGGGGAGTGGGATAAGAGATATTGCTGGTGCTTCTTATGAATCTTTTGGTGTATCGTAAAACGCAACATTTGTCATATATGCATCTTCTGGTTCGAAAGGGTTGGTAGTTGATAGACACATTTTAGTGTCTAAATTGCACCTTAATTTCTAGTAAGTTAGTATTCGATTTTATGTCTATGACGTGTTTTTATGCTTTTGTAGGTACACTAGAAGAATAAAGATTTGTGGAAAAATTGGCTCAAAAAGTGTTCAAAGCACCCCGGGAAAATGGATCAAGGCACCCACACTTTGGATTGGGGCACCCTTGGATCGGGATGAACTGGATCGGGCCAACTCAGCGGGTCAACTCAGCCCAGTCAACTCGGTCAAAGTCAGTTGACCGAGTCAAACCATCATCGGGAAAGTCCTGTTTCAAACAGGAAAGGATTTGGTTGCTGATTTGGAGTTGTTTTCGTAAATTGAAGGTGACCCATTGCGATTAGAGTTCAAAGCAATAGAAAGACATCAAGAAATCCCGGAAAATCAGCTCGGGAAACCCAATTTTGGCCGGAATCAGGACTCGGTTCCTGTTTGGATTTGGATTGAAGAATTGGAGTGATTCGAGAGAGTTCTATTAGGTTTAGAACTCTCTATAGGGTTTGTGAAGTCTATAAATACGAAGTGAAGCCAAGAAAATCAAGTACAAAACCCTATAGAGCGATTCAGAGAAAATCCGGTGAAGTTCCGGCGTCGCCAGTGACCTGCTGGTGCATCGCCGGCACTGTTCTTCACCCACCATCGCTGAAGAAGACGACTCAGCCACACTTATAACTGTTGCTGTTCCACTGTTACAGCTCTGCTCCTGTTGCGTTAAGTTTTGAACGTTTCTGTTGCTTAAAGCTCTCTGTAACAGCTGAACCCTGTTCTGTGACACTTATATACGTATCTGTTCAGCTGTTGCACTATTCTTTAACCTTGTAATCAATATTTTGAGCAATGAAATCAACTTTTGAGCAAGTTTTCTTCACCATGGGCTAAGTTTATTTACTGGGATGATGGATAAGGTATTTTTCTCAATTTTATGTGATTTAATTATTTTCTAATAATTATTTATAATTCTTTTATTATTATTTGCATGGATTTAAATTAGAAAAAAATGGTTTTTATTAAATAGTTGTGTTCTCTTTTGATGGGTCATGCTTAGTTAATTACTCTTGATGTCTCATGCTTAGGATTTACAATTATTCTTTTAGGAAACATATTTTTGGCAAACTTGAATTAAATTGTTAAAAAGAATTACATGATTAATCACATGAATTGTTAGAAATAACTAAATCTTGATTCCTAGTTTTCTCCATATTTTCTAAAAATCATCTCTAGTGTATTTTCCTGATTTTTATTAGTTTAGGTTAAGTCCAATATTTTCTAAAATCGTTACCTTCACAAGTTCGAGAATCGAATCTCTCTTTTTACCACTATATAAAATCACATCAGTAGTAGCGGTGATTCGATATTACTTTCCCCTTATGCTCGTCTTGATACATTGATGATATGTTGAATCGACGATTTTGTAGTTGAGCAACCATCCGAGACCCAGTAATACGTGAAAGGTCGTGTCGTCTTTTAATACATAGAAAGGAGTAAGTGCCCTTATCATCCTGATCCTCATTACGAGGCTGAGAACGCCTATGGCAGTTTGAAGCTTTCGTCGAACCCTTTCACCATAGTAGCATGAATTTGAATGGACGATCGTTTCACACCTAGAATCTCCAACGTGTGGAGGGATATCAAGTTTAGAGATATTCCTCCATCGATGAACGCCCTATTCAGCTGTTGTTTATTAATAATCGATGTAAGATAAAGCGGTCGGAGGTATTCCACTGGGTAGCAAATATCCCCGTCTGTAAAAGTGAACGCTCCTTTGGGCATTGGGTTGTATGGTTTACCAGATGTTATTGTTGATATAGCCTTTGTCGCTTCTCGGGTTTGGTTCTCACTGAAGCCTAGTGAATCGAAGAATTGCTGGGCTAGGATCGTTTTGGAAAACTTACTGGCCACACTTTCGGTGTTCTCAATTCCGTCTCATACACTTGTTCTTCTGCTGTTTCCCAATGTCTCCATCCCTCCTTTACTGGGTCGTGTGATATTACCATGACTTGATATTGAGGGAGGGGGTTCTCGTTATTTGCTTAACTTTCCATCTCAATTTCTCCTGCGTTCATCTTCCGATTGAAGATACTTCACAGGGAAAAACATTCTTGCGTCGGGTGATCCACTTGTCGATGATAATGGAAATATCTTACATTATTCTTGTCGACTTTGTTGATATCCACCATTAGAGGTCGCAAGGTTATCTCATGATTTTCTACTGATTGATCGAGTAACCCGATGATATATTCTCGGCTACAAGGAATGTGCAAAAGTCGATTCAGGTCCGTTCCTGGCCCTTTGTTTCCCCTCCCTGCGTTGTAGGGATGAAATACGGGTCATCTTCTTGTGCCTTGGTTAGTTATTGCTTGGTTGTTGAATGCTGGTGCTGATGCTGAGTTGACTGAATGTTGCTAGGTATGATCCATGCCTCTCAGGTTTAAAATATCTGCGCAATCCTTTATCCTTGCAGTCGCTTTTTCTAACTGTACGAATGTCTGAAACTTGAAATTTGCTAAGTTTCATTTAAACGCGGGTATCATTTCTCGTACGCAAATTTCCACCAGATTTTTTTCCTTGTTATCCTCATGACACCCGATTTCTTCCCCAACTCTTTGGTTACATCTATTGAAGTCGATCATCGTAACTTTCTTTTTTGTCGAGTAAAACTTCCTCAAAAACAACATGCTCATTGCCACCCACGATCTATGATTCCGGGATTCAGATTATCGTACAGGTAAAAGTCGTGTCCAACAATGACAGCAATCGGCTGAGGTGCTCATGCGCATTCCCCCTTCCATCATAAGTCTTGAATTTTAAGGATGTGTACTCTTCTAGATACATGTACTCAGCTACCTCGGTCGAGTATGGGGTGTTCATAGAATCATAGTTATCATGTTTAAACACTCGGTAGTTTTCCTCCAGAAACTTGGGACCGCTTCCTGCGAGATACCGCGTGATAACCCCTCTTCATCGATCTTATTTTTTGCTACCTCATTAATTGTTCTTCCCTCTTCTCTTTCTGCTTGCCTTATAAGCTTCTGAAGTTCCTGTTGGCGCCGATTGTGTCCTTCCGTTTCTGTTGGCATATCTTGCAAGGTTTGCTGCTGACGTCACGTGTCTTTATTCTCATGTTGTTTGTTCTTGTCGACTGTCGCGTATGGCTTTTCCGCTTGGGATGTTTGTAAGATCGGAGTGTTGAAGATGGCACTCATTGTTGGTTCCTCGTCACTTTTACCTTATATTATTACTCCATCGTTGGTTGGCTGGTTATCTAGCACAGTCGAGGCGGTGATTCCTGAATGCATCTTGCTGGACTAGAGACGAGTCTCCCATTGTGGTCGCCAAATGTTTTTAGGGTAAATTAGTAAATGGGAGACTAATCTTAGTCACAACAAGGACTACATCTTTCCTTGTTGGGTAAGAGAGAGAAGATCCTTTCTTGGTACTATCCTTTCTCCTTTTATAGACTTTTCTCTTTTTTCCTTATCTTGGCGTATATCCCTTTAAACCTTCTAATATTACTAAAGCGCCATCTTCTCGGTTTTCCCCTTAATTTATTCTTTTATTCCCCCTATACGCACATATCTTCATGGATATTTTTCTAAGGCATTAGGCTTAGTTTCCAAGAGGAAACCACGTCCACATCAGTCGTAGGAAGGCCCTCCCTGAGTCACTTAGCCCCGTAACTCCCATCCCTTAATTGAGCATGCCATGACGTTGTTAGGATTTAGTAGTCTAATTGATGTTACATTGGAAATTGTGTCATATCATCATAACAAAGGAGGAGCAATGATACTCGAATGATGCTTATCGTTCGAGCCTAAGTCGCGCGAGCGCTAGGTCATGCGTGCACTAAGTCGAGTGAGTACTAGCAAATTGTAAAATATTTAGTTTCACCATAGTATGATAAAATTGAGAGTATTTTGAATATTGGTAGCAAGACCAATTGAATTAAACCTTAATATGGCAGATGAACCAATGCGAGATGAGAGACTAGTGAAGAGACTAACCAGAGAATAGGGAGAGTCCCAGAGAAGGAGGAGCGACCAAGGTGGTGGGACCGCTCAAAGGTATAATTATGGATTAAGAACGAATTTGGTAGTCAATAGGACTACGCTTCGCGTACCATGTCGTCTCTATATAGCTTTGCAGAGCTATGCGTTCGAAGCAAGAGAGTTTAGGCTTTGGTAAAAAACATAAGAGTTTCAATGGAAAGAGGAAACCCTAAAATAAAATAATGAAGGTTTGGAGAAAATATGGGAGTGGAGACCGGCCAAGGGAGACCGGTCGGTTGGCGCCGGTCCCACAATCTCCTTATTTATATTATTTTATTTCTTTCTCTTCTATGCTCGTCAACCTATGTTTTTCAAGCTGTGCTCTTCGAACTATGCTTTGAGAACATTATTTTTATTTACACCCATGGGTGTTAGTTTTATAATGAAAATTTTAGACATGACGTCCTTTCATAAAAACGTTGTAGATTCTTCATATGATGTCCATTTTCGATGATCATCCCCAATTCAGAATCTTGAAATCGCTGGCTACGTCCTAACACAGAAGGAATTAGGTTTGATCTCGTGTTGGTCGTCAAACGAAGCAAACAATAACTTTCCAGATAAAATTCTAATAGTTTTCAGCTTGTAGTTCATCTAGGGTTTAAATCATATCTCCTAGATTATTATTCAGAATGGGATAACCTTTTAGTATGTCATAGTAGACATGTAGAGGAACATATTTTGTTCAGAATATTTTGCCCCATTCCACACCCATTGTCACGTTTTTTTCAAGGTGATATGACGATGTGTCATAAACCAATATTAAGGTTTCGTTGTATTTCAACCAATATTGGGATTTTAATACGACCAGTATTGAAATGCTATATTGTTTAAGTTCGACCAATCATTTTTGGAGATTTAGCTTTGCATTTGGCGTGATAGCGACTTAGTGCCTACACGAATATATGATGTTTCGACTTAGTGCATCCGCGCGCAGCTTGTTATGCGTTATGATCAATCAATATTATTTAATTAGAGTTTGAATATTGATGTAAAGTCACTCTAAATATTCAACCAGGGTATTAGAGGGATTAAGTTGCTTTATACTAGTAGGCAATCAATCTAGGAGCATTAACATCCACTCGGGAACTAAGAGGTGTTTTGGATGCTTATTTTGTATAGTTAGAGATCATTTGGGAACGAATTATAATCAACACCAGTGATACTTTAAGGACAATGATGCTTTATACTAGTTATTAATTCATCTAGTAGCTTCCCTATCATTATAGAGGAGTAAGCGCTGAGTTGCACAGTACTAGTGTTGTGTGTAGAATATTGAGAGATCAGTCGGTTGAGGCTACAAGATCAATGTGAGATGCCTGTAGCGAGCGTTTGATATTTTAATTGTCTTGCGGAATGTAAAATATAAATTATATGATTCTTACGTCGGGTCAATAACATATACAAAATTATATTATTTATTTGGTTCTACTGCTGGGTAGAGATGATTTTACTTTTTTATCCTTTGTCAAAAAGCCACCATCTACATAAAGTCCTATGCTTAGTGTGGTACAATAATGTTTTTGTAGTAAGCACTGAATGGTGATTTTTTGAAAAAAAAAAACAAATAACTTAGTTTAGTTGGTTGGAATTTACCAAAAATTATGTAATCGACTTGAATTGATACTTTGCAGCGTTGGGTAACCGTCTAAAGCTGAACTACCTTATCTGAAGAGTATGGATTGATAGGTACGGCTAGGTAAGACTAGCATGGCAGAAGTACCAAATCCACTTCAGACTAAGTCCAGCTGGAAATATTTATTTATTTTTTATTTGAGCAAGTTTTTCTCTTTCTGCAATTGTACTCTTAGGCACTTGAAGCATTTTTCTTCTACCATAACAACAATGGGAAGGTCTTTGAAACATTATTTGGTTGTAGAGAGTGTTGAGGAAATGTTGCCGTCAGAACACTAGATTGGGTGTTGAGGCAATGTTGTCGTCGAACACGAAGATGAGTGTTTAGGCAGTGGTGCCTCCGAACACGAAGATGTGTATTGAGGCAGTAGTGTCGCCGAACACGAAGATGAGTGTTGAAGCATTGGTGCCACCGAAAAGTAATATGATTAAAATATAAGCACTAATATATATACAGAACAAGTTCAAGGAATTCAGTTGTGGAAGTTTTTCGACTTGAGACAAGTTCAATATTGCTTGATAGAAGACTAATAAATATAGAACAACAGTAGGTCCATGCAACTCAGCTGAGAGTGATCATGGATGAGTTCATTATTGCACTATTGATAAATAGACTTCAAATACTGAAGGTCTATATAGATACTATGAATACAATAATGAATCAATATGACTCAACATAAGTTTTAATATTGATATGTGTATATGGAGTGTATTCAAGGGATGCAGCCGCGGAATCATTGCACATAAAACAAGTTCGAATTGTTCCATACTAGTGGAAAATCCATCTATGAGCTAGGTTCAAGTTGTTCTATTGATGAGTGTGTAAACACATCATTTTTACATCTTAATTTACATTTATTTAGTTCTTTATTTTGTACATATTTGATGGTTTTAATTAGTTTTGCATTTTTAATTAATAAAGCTCGGTGTCTTAAAAATCACGGTATTCTGCCCGTAAATTGATGGAAATTCAGATGCTCGACATGTGCGGTTGGAATAGGAATTAACTCTCAAAATGACAAAATATCTTTTGGGGCCCACTGGTGTCGACATCATATAATAGGAATAATTTTCACCTTTGGAAATTTAATTTGCCTTCTGTACAAAATTTGGGGGATTAATATAATACCTTCTACATATGGAAAGAAAGAAGAGGCAATCTCATATATAAGAAAGAAAAATAAAGTCATTAGTCGGAAATCCATATATATTCCACTTATTGCATAAATTTTATATTATACTAATTAAATGAAAATATTGTGGAAATACATATTTGGAAGACTTGTACATATAAATAATGGTGGAAGTAGAAGGAAAAGGGGAGTTCATTTTCTAGTTCACAGGAGTAGTAGTTTAGTTTAACAATTTTATTTGTCTTTCTTTTTATTTATTTTCTATGTAATGAAGCAATTTCTCCACTGGAGTTGAAGATGAAGCCAATTATTTTCTATAAGAAATTTTGGTAATCTCTAATAAATTATTCTTTTGGATTTAAATGTTTTAGTAATTTCTCTTAAATAACAGTTTGATACTTTAATCGTTTTTGAATAGTCTTCGGCTATTGATCTTTTATAAGCGAAAGATATTATACTGTTTTGGTACAAAAAAAAGTGTAATTATTATTTTAAATATAATATATTCCGAGACATGAGACTGGTTTTGATATTGTCTTGAGTGATAATATGAATATTCTTAGAAATGAATGAGTGATTTACATAATTAAATTGGTGGAATCTGAAAACCCTAGTTTCCTTTAATTAGGTTATTTGTTTATCTTATTAGTTTAACATTTTCTAAATCCATTTATTTTATTTTTATCTTTTTAGCATAATTTAATTACGAATTAAAGTAGCAATTAATTAGTCTCAATGGACAACATGTACTTGCATACTATCCAATCGATATCCTTGCACTTGCGGTCTATAATTAAAATTCATATCATGTATACTAGTATATGATCTATATAGGAGCTTTGTTATTGAAGAACAAGGTCAAGGAAGAGAATGACACAAGAGTATGTTCTGAATATTCTGTACAGTCATAGAATATATGGTAGTATAACAACAAGTACCAGTGATGTTCAAAGGACAATAATGTTCTATACTAGTGTGCAATACATCTAGGAGCTTGATATTTAATATATGCATGATTTATAGAATATCTGATAGTATAGCAACAAGTACCAGTGATATTTTGAGGATAATAGTGTTTTATACTAGTGTGCAATATATCTAGGAGCTGCCCAATCATTACGCTTCTACCCGGGTAGAGGAGTAAGCACTGAGTCGTACAGTACTAATTGTATATATTCATATAAAATATTAAAAGTTCAGTCGGGTGAGACTCTAATACTATATATGTATTTATACATTTACAGAGTGGCCACAGGTTCAGTGTGATACGTCAGAAGTTCCGTAGTCAGCTTGAGTTGATACTGATGTCGAGTGATCGCCTAAGGAGCAATGACCGGTAAAGTAGAACTAGCAAGGTTGAAAGAGCATCGTCTGCTAGTTTATGATAATCTTGAACGGAATACAAATATGCATTGTTGTTACTATTTCTAGGAAGAGACGCATACTAATAATCAAAGTAATGATGGACCTCAAGTATCTTCAGAAGACAAGGATAGGAGTCGACATGATTCTGAGTCAAGTGAAGAGGATAATGACTCCAATCCAATAACAACAATTCTTACTTCCCGAATGGTTTGGAGAGCACCCAAGTGAGTGTTCATCTTGTATTATCTTTATAATATCATAACGTTGTCCCTTAATGGTAGAATTGATGAAAATTTATGTGAATGAATGAAGAATTTTGTAATAATTCGTCTCAGAAAAAATTGAGATTGAGGGTCTTTATTGAAAACGCCATAAAATCTTCATACAGAGTCCGTTTTCGATGATCTACCCTAACTTTTTCATGCCCAGGAGATGAACCATCTCCCTTTAAGGATGTATTTGATTTTTGAGTTCATTCAGGACCTCAAAAAGATGAAACAATAAAAAATTCAGGAAGAACTCAGGAACTTTTCAGTTGTTAGATAGTTTACCGTTTCGATCATATCTCTTAGCTCGTTTTATCCGGATGTGAAATTTTGATATTTTGTACGGGGCATCCATAAGAAGAGTTTGGTATATAACTGATATCTAAATTTATTCCAATTTCTCACAGATTGCAACTTTGTACAGGGCAACGCAGAATTGCGTTTGACGGGCTTGATGCAAAAATATTTTTTTATTTCTTTAGTTCATTTGCTTGTACCTTGAATGCTTGATAAAGGACTTTGATGTAATCGGTTAATTTGTGCTATGAACCTCTTGTTTGATGCATGAATCTGGTGTTTGCAGTACCATCTTTATTTTTGTGAGTTGTAGAAACATCACTTCTGAAATTTTATTAGTCATGGGACCATGATTGAGGTTTCTCTCAAGAGTGGATGATGCAAAGACCATGCTGGTGCGTCCTAGTTATAGCATATCCTTCGTGATGGATGGTTAGCATAGACGGTCCCAGTGCCTGTCACGTGATCTTGGACTATGAAGTAGATTGTCATGGTCAGTGGACCGTCAGTCCCAAGTATATCAACTCTTTTTTTCGTTCTTTCTCTTTCTTCTTTCCTCTTTCTGGCAAGCAAGGTAAATAACTTGGTAAAAAGACCTAGGTGGGTCTAGGTAGATATTCCTAGGTGAAGGACTTGGTGGAAAGACCTAGGTGGACGTCGATCGACTGTGAAGGTTATGAATCACATCTAAAAAAATTTACTTGTATGTCATTCACTCTGGAAGCTGTAAAGACTTCATATGATGCCGGAATTCAATGCTTAACCCCAAATTTTGAAGCTAAGAGACTAAGCTATCATATTCAAAATGAATCACTTGATTTGGAGTTGTCTAGGTCAGTTAACCATGCGCGCACATTTACAACTTGTAATCCCGTGCAAATTTTCATCTTCCATGAAATTGAGTGTAAAAGCAATATCTCTCCGCTCGTATGTCCGATTCATGCACCCTTTTGATATGTTGTAGCAGAGACATGGAAAAATATCTTTCGTTAGGAAGCATTGTCATATTCCTCACCCATTGGCATATATTTCTGGATTAAAGACTTGAAGTGTGTTGTGTCTCATCAGTAGAGGTCATGAGAACATCTTGTAGAAGATTTTAACTTGTACCCGTCCGTTGTGGAAGCTTTGAGAAGAGTTTATATATAAAATATTTTCACGTCTACTCGTCTTGATACGAATCCTTTGTGCTTGGAGCAATTTGATCCATCGATATTTCCATGTTGAGGCCGTAGAGAATGGACAATTGATGAAGCCGGTCATGAGGATGTTCCTCCTAAGACCATTGTCGAAGCTGAAACCGCGACTGGAGTTGCTCCAAAGATCATTGTAGATGCTAAGACCACGACTGATGTTGCTCCAGAGACCATTGTTGATGTTAAGACCACGACTAGTGTTAGTCTTATCTTTAATCCTCATTCATTGGTCCCGTGGAGTCGTTGCATGCTATGACTTTGATGTGAAATAGCGTCGTCAGGGAATGGATGTTGTTGTGGCAGATAGTAGCAGCAACGATATAGTCTCCACCCTGGATGTGATCGGTGAGGAGAAGAAGTTTCTCAGTCGTGCGAAGGTTGTGATGTAGAGAGGTTCCATTAATAACATCACATCAGGCTTAAATGACTTGTTGTGTGGGTCATATTGATTGAAATGGATTTGAATTGATCTTCCCAACAAGATCAAGTCCCAAAGTATAGCCCAGAGGTGTTTATTCATTTGATAGGAAGATATATGTTGAAAGGCTTCGTGACATACATGAATGAATGACGTTTCATTTGCAAGAGTCTTGTCATAAGAATAGTGAAATTTATTGATTGTAATTCAGTTACATTTTGTTCGACTGGGTCCTGAATCGGTGTATGTAGTCATCAGGATACCTATCTCAAGGAACAAAGGTGTTGGTGCTGATGAAGTGGCATTTGATCCATTCACCTTTGTAAGTTGGTCTGCTGGTTCTTTGACGAATCTGTTGGCTTTTTGACCAATTTGTTTGCATTCCATGCGTGAGTGCGTGTTGGAAATTCCTCATGATTGTTTTATAGTACATGTGGACATTCTTACAATATCACTGGAAAATATCTAAGATGTTCTTTGCGATGTTTGGACATCATCTCAGTAGAGAATGTCCCAATACGATACTTGATTTGTGGATGAGTTGAATTCATCCACTTAGTAAAATATTGTATAGGAGAAGTTATCTATTCATAACGTCTCGCAATAGCAGTGGTGCTCTTGTTAGTAAAATTAAATCCACATGCTAGAAGAGCACGTGGGAAACTCAATGAAAGAGATGTGAATAGAATGAGACTTTCCTAAGTGTGGAACCACTTGACATACAATTCAACGTCTTTTCCGGACTCTTGTTTTAACTCCACCAGAGTTCGAAATTCCTCCAAGTAGTATGAGGATAGATCGTCTACCAAGTGCTCTGGATTAGGATTTTCTTTATCAGAGAGGTATGCCGATAGAGGTATTTCGTCAGCAATTACCCTGTCGGCGTGTATCCATGCTCGTCCAAGGATCATGTTGTATCCTGGGTCTTCCTTTATTATGTAAAACTGAGTTTTTGTCCAGGTAGAACCCATCTTCATCTTCTGAATGATGTTTCCATAGGCATTCTTGAACTTCCTTCATGGTCCTTGATTGATATAGGAGCATGAGTAGCCTCTTGTCGAGTGATTCCAGCGGCTCGGAGTGTCTTGAGAGGGATGGTGTTGATGGCGGTACTAGCATCGATCAGTGTTCTTATAAACTTATTGCATTTAAGGTTGACTGTGGCAAGCAGTCCCCAGCCGTACAACCCATTGTCTGCGACTGGTGATTCAGGAGATATTTCTGGAAAAGATAAGCGTTTTCCCAACACAACGTGGTTGATAGTAGTGAACATGTGTTTTCATTGTGCTTTTGATAGGTAGAGCAACTCACATAGATGGTTTATCAAGGATTGAACTGCTTTGTTGACCGGTTCTTCAGATAAAGTGAACGCTCTAACTGGGAGAGGGTTTTTGTGTACTCATTCAGTCCCCAGGTGTAGCTCTCCTAAGCTTTGTTATTTCTTGTTATATTGGGGGAAATAAGGAGAGACCATATCTTCCCTTGACTATTGTTGACGTTGAGCAGTGCTGGAGCTGTTTTTAGTGCCTCTTGTATCTTCCTGTGATGCTGGAGTTGGAATTAGTGCTCCATGCTTGGGTTGTTCCTCTGGTTTTGCAGCTTTACTTTTGCTTCCTTAACTCACAACACCCACAGATGGTTGAATGTTGTATCACTCACTTGTGAATCATTTGTTAACACAAGTCTCACATGCTTTTTCATTCTTAGCAGGTCAGACTCTCTCCATCAAAGCAGGTGTAGTTATATTCGATTGCGAGAGTCTAGGAAAGAGTCTCTTGCATCAGGAGCATCACCGCTGTAGTAGCATATTGGTGTTGAGAGTTAGTTATTAAACCTGACCTAAAATCAACTGTTTCTGAAACTAAGGAAAATTTAGATTGACTGTGCAACTGAGAGATTGATCTCCCACTGTAGTCACCAAAATGTTTGTGGGTAAAAACGATTTGAGGGTAAAAATGGAAATGATAAAGAAGGGTAATGCCAGTTTGAGCAATAAGAGATCAACTTATGCCAGTCTAAGCAAGTCACTCCATCAAACACCAAATCGCTTAAACATCAAACATTTGTACTATATAAGTACTTTTAAGATTCAAGATATCAATCTTTACGAAATCAGTCTAAATTAAGAAATGACTGTTCCAATTTCGTTTTAGTCAAAAAGAATGAGAAGGGTTAATCTGTAGGGAGTGAAGCCGAGAGAGTATTGAGATCAATGAGGTTGAATGTCAATGGTTGTATGTGTTTGAACTGTGATGTGGTTTTAATAGTGGTAAATAAGGTGATCGTTTCTCGAACTTGTGAAGGTAATGATCTTAGAAAATAATAGACTAAATCTAAACTAATAAAAATCAGGAAAATAAACTAGAGATGATTTTTAGAAAATATGGGGAAAACCAGGAATCAGGAATCAGTTATTTCTAACAATTTATGTGATTAATCGGGTAATTCTTTTAAATAAATTAAGCTCAAATATTGCCAACATAGATTTATGCAAACAAGTAGAGGTAAATCATAAGCATGGGACATCAGAGGTTGTCAACCCAGCATGACCCATCAAACAAAAACACCACTACTGAAAGAAAACCGTTTTTCTATTATGAAACTATGCAATTTTAATAAGTAAAGAATTATAATTAATTAATTAAAAATAGACTTACCACATAAAATTGAAAGAAAAACCTCCTCCATCATCCCAGTAAATATACTTAGCTCATGGTGAAGAAAACTTGTTCAAAAGATCTTTTCATTGCTCAAAATATTGATTACAAGGTTGAATAATAGTGCAACAGCTGAACAGCGCGTTTAATAAGTGTTACAGAACAAGGTTCAGCCGTTGCAAAAGGCTAAGGCAAAGAAAAGGGGGAAGAAATGTGAAAGCTAAGGCAACGGAACAGCAACAGTTGAAAGTGTTGCTGTGTCTTCTTCTTCGGCAGCGATGAGATGAAGAACACGGTCACCGACGGTGACCGGTGCAGCAGCAATTGGCCGGATCGTGGGTAATTCCGGCCACAATTCCGGCGACTCCGAAACTTCAATTCTAAGCTATCTCCCCTCGTTCTTCTTGGCTTCTCTTGGTATATATAGGCTCTAGGGATCCTTGTGTGTCTTCTAAACCTAATAGAACTCCTCAAAACACTCCCAAATTCATCC